>JAUTDX010004507.1:0-35310 GCA_030844895.1 Ambrosia x helenae
TACAATAGTACAAAAAGGAAAAAGGTGAGGATAAGTACAATAGTACAAAAGGTATAGTAGTCTTTTGAAAAAGTTGACAAAAAGGTGATGGAAAGTACAATAGTACAAAAAGTAGGTAGTTATTAGTCTTTTATATAATACTCTTGTTTACTTTTCTACTTTTGTACTATGCACATCAATCACCTTTTGTACTATTGTACTTTTTCTATATAATAATCAAGGGTTAGTACACATACACATTATGCATCCCCTACACATTATCTCTCTTCCCCTCCTTTTTCATGTATATAAAGGATGAGTCAATGAGAAGAGTAGATGTGTGAGTAAACCCGGAAGGAGGAAGCTGGTTGGCCGTTGTCCCTGCATTGGCAGCCGAACATCTAGATGTGCTACCGGAAAAAAACAAAGGAAGGAAGCTTCGTATAGTTGTAGCTAAAGTCGGTCCATATATCATTATGGCCGCTTGGTTGGTTGTTGTCCATGGCATTGGCAGCCGAAGGTCGCAAAATCGTCGTGTCGTAGGTCCATTTAATTGGGAAGGTGATTGCAGCCGTAAGTCGCCAAAAATCGTCGTGTCGAAAAAATTTGGAAGCTACCATATCTTAGGCCATAATTGTATGTTGTTTCATTGAAATTTTGTTGATTTACCGTTTTCCAATTTCTATTATATGAAGAGATGGGTAGCCTGAAAAGCCTAAAACCTGACACTATCATAGGTTCATATATTGAAAGTGTTAACATGTGTTATCTCGTAACTGTTGACTTATTTCCACTGATCATATAGTTATGAGCGTTAACATGTGTTAACATATCATCGTTCACATATATACATTTTCTAGTAAACACTTTACCAACACGTTATTAACACGTGTGTTACACATTGTTAACAAATCTTTTCAGTGTTACAGGTTTTAGTTATGAGCATTAACATGTGTTAACATATCAAGTGCACAAATTTACATTTTCTAGTAAACATTTTACCAACACATGTTAACACATTATTAACACTGTGTACCACATTGTTAACAAATCTTTGCAGCGTTATTCCTCTAGTCTATGGATTAGATGTCAAACTGTGTTAAAACTATGTTAACACTTGTTACTATGTATAAGAGTATAAGAAGTTTGTTAAAACTATGTTATCAGCGTTGTTGACAAAAATAGAAAACATCAGCAGATTTACTAATCATGTTAACATCTGTTAATATGATAACACATGATAAACAATTTTAGTACTGCTGTTGTTTAAAAACTGTGTTAACACTTGTTACTATCTATAGAGGTATAAAAAGTTTGTTAAAACTATGTTATCAGCGTTGTTGACAAAAAAAGAAAACATCAGCAGATTCACTAATCATGTTAACATATGTTAATATGATAACACATGATAAACAATTTTAGTACTGCTGTTGTATAAAACTGTGTTAACACTGTGTTACTATGTATAGAGGTATAAGAAGTTTGTTTAAAAACTATGTTAAGAGACATTAACATTTTTAGTAAATCTTTCCTGCACAACTTTGTAAACACTTTGATAACACTTGTTAAGAAAGTAAAGCCATTTGTTGTTTTACTGTTTTAGTGTTTTGCAATTTCTAATGTTAAGGAAAATAAGATGGCAACCACAATGACAATGTTGCACACTGCTAGACTAACACGTTTTAGCCACGTGTTAGCCACAATTGTTACGAAGGTGTTAACAACAGCTCTTACACAAACCCACATACATAGTAGATTTCCAAAAGGGACGCCCATGGGCGTCACATAGTTTAAGTTATACATAACAAAGTTTTTTAAAACATCATACGCACTAAGTAACGCAAGAAATATAGTTGTCACGTGTTATGTACGTAACAAAGTAGGGGTACGAACATCTCATGTTACGTGTACATAACACGGCCCCAAAAAGAAGATCAAGCAAAACGGCTTAGTGCACATTCATGGCTGATGTAAATGCCCCTACGCGGAACCTCCGGATGGAAGGTTTTGATTAGCTTGTTGCGAAACCTTCTCACAGTTACGAGAATCATGACCAAGGACATATTTGTTGCAAGTGCGACATAGGCGTGGTACCTTGTTTGGCTTTTCTTTAGCTTTGTCACCCGGGCCCGTGATACGAACGATTTTTCCCACATCCCTTATTGCGAACAACATCAGGGTTGTTTACCACAACTTCGCAATCCATATCTTGACCAAGCAACTCCACCATCTCAGACTCATTTGTTTCCTTCTCGCTATGAATTATGGCCCCTTTTGATAACAATTCAAGCTTGAGTTCCCTTAATTTTTCCACCAATGAAGATAGAGACTCTGTGTCGGTACGCACAACATCCACACACTCACTAACCAACTCAAGCTCCTCATTCCTGAGGATGGATTCAGGATTTGTGTCTACACCATACCGTACAGCAATGTCAAAGACCCTTTTGGGCAATACGTCCCTACGCCAACGGTCATGATGTATTGATCCGGAATACTATGAACGTTCTTCATACGATAGACACAAAAAACATGGCGACATAGATACCCAATTCGTATGAAACCCATGCACGAGCAAACAGCTGTATTATCTACGAACAGGTTATAGTTTCTGTGTAACCGTCTGATTGTTTGTGAATGTAAGATAACACATGTTAATAAGAAGACCATAACACGAAGAATTGGTGTTAACATCTGTTAACCAACTGTAGATAATATTTAAAGGCGTATCAAACCTGGTAGATGTCTGTGACGTCGCGTCTGTGGTCCAGCTGGGTCACATTAAATACAGAAAAGCCATCCTCTTGTTTTTCATTTGAGACGTAGCAGCATAACATTCCCTTCATGATTTCCTTCCGAACTTCCAAAAAAACAGCATGAGAGTATATCATGAAAGCGTGCTTCTCAATTGCCAAATCAGTGGCTCCACGAAACACAGTTGAAGATGTTTTGTACTCAGAAAGTCTTTGACGATAACGTTGGCTGTCAATTATTGCTTCATAACAAAGCATAAATTGGACAAGGGTATTGGCACTAGTGGAGTTAACTTTAAAGGCAGCATTAGAGCTCTCGCATCGAGAAGTTGTTTTCATTAGACAACACATTGGGATGTCTCGGAAATATGCCGGAACCCGTCTTTCCCTTATCTCATACATCTCACTCAACCATTCATGGTCTTCAAGACCAAAGGTTTCCAACAATTCTTGCCAGCGACTCTCAAATGTTGATGGCTTAATGTACACACTCCACACAAGGCGATGTATGCAAGCCCTTAGCTCTGTGTTTTGTAGTTTGTCAGCTGATATCTGTAAGGGCATCACATTTGAGAACGATTTCAGTAACATGTGTTAAGTACCAGCCATATATCCTGGAAAAATTTGAGTAACATGTGTTAACACTAGACAGTATGCACGCACCTTTGATGGCAACTTCTTCATAATATGCCACATACATAACCTATGCCGTGAATCAGGGAACACTTGCAGGATGGCTTGCCTCATGGCTGGATCCTGGTCGGCCAATACTAAGCTTGGTTGTCTATTGTGTGCTTTAAGAAATCCCTGAAGCAACCATTTGTATGACTCAACGGTTTCATTGAAAAGCAAACCGGCACCAAAAGTGACACATTGCTTGTTATGGTCAACCCCAGTGAATGGCACAAAAATCAGATTGTACCTACATATTCAATATACCGAAATATAGTCAGCAAAATAAAAAATACTTTGAATATGCGCATATGCATTTGTTAATCTGATGTGTGGTTAGTAACACATGTTACTGTTGGTATGGTATGTGGCATCAAAGGCAACTACATCACCAAAAGCTTTATAATTCAGTTTCGAAATCTCGTCAACCCATATTACGGAACGCAATTGGCCATCAGAAACAGTGAAGTCGAAAAAGAATTCAGGCAAGTTGGCAAAACGGTCGCGCAAACGATCAAAAAGTAATTGTGCATCACGGTCGCCTATGAAAATCCTCAAATTTTTACTAAAGTTTTTGAAGTCGACAGGCGTACCGTTGACATTGTGGTGGCCCCCCTTCATGGCTACAAGACACCTGTGCGCCCTGACAGGCCCAATTCGATTCAAACTCATTTGGTGAATAAACTGTTTAGTAGCAAATGTAAGCTTCCTTGAAATCCTTGTCAGGTCACGATTCACATTGTCAACTAACTCATGATTGTGCACGTCATTGAATGTGTGAACCACGAATTTTTTCGGTTTTAGGACAGAATGTCACTAACATATGAGCTTTACAATCACACTGAATGAAAGTTGTATTCCTGTGAAGCATTGCTTGCTCAGATAGTGTGTCAATTATCCTACCCTTCTGCGGTGTCCCAGCTTTGTTACATCGAAAGTATTTGTGTGTAGCAATACCCTTCCATACCTTAGTCTGGCCTTTTTTAACTGAGAAACCAGCCTGGTCAGCATAATCCTTGTACATTACCAAAGCTGCGTCAAAGCTATCAAATGATTGACCAACAGTAGGTATGTATTTCTGCACAACGTTTGGAATCCAAACCTGGTTCCGTTGGGCGTTTCAATCAGGAAGTGGGGGGGAGGGTCTTCATTAACAGCTGAACAACAAATATTAACATGTGTTAAAATAATCGGAGGAAAACAAAGGCTGTTAGTATGTGTTACATGTTAACACATGTTAAAACAGTCTTATTAACAAGTGTTAACATCACTAGATCTCTAATATAAAACTTTGTTGAAGGTTTGTTAACACTTGTTAATAGGTTGACGTATAAAAAACCTTGTTGAACTTTAGTAAAAAACTTTTGGTACTAAAAAAACAAGAAATCATATATTGATATTAAAAGTATTAACATGTGTTATCTAATGATGTTGACTGTGCCTCAAAACACCAAAGTTTGATATATTAAAAAGTGTTAACATGTGTTAACATATCTTACACCCCTGATTTAAGAAAAGGGAAAAACTGATTGATTAAACCTGTTAACATGTGTTAACGTGTTTACACATAGGAGAGTTATAGTAAACCTATCCTATAAAAACTTTGTTAAAACTCTATCAACACAACTTGGTAATATATGTTAACACTTGTTAATAGGACTATTAATATGTTTTACATGTTAACACATGTTAACACGTGTTAACAGTTTCAGTAAATTCTCTCATATAAAACTTTGTTGAAGGTTTGTTAACACCTTTGTTGAAAGTTTGTTAACACCTTAACAATTGTTAATAAGTTGTCGGATGAAAACTTGGTTGGAACTTGTTAATAAGTTGAAGTATGAAAACTTTCTTATCCGTTGGGTAATACTTGTTAACACGTGTTAACAATTTCAACACTTTCTGTTAAATAAGAACAATAACCTACCTGTTAACATGTAATATCAACACAAGAAATATCATTCTTTAATCATAACATAAAAAACGTATTTCATAATACAAACTACTGACTTTTATGCTAAAAAAGTTAAAAAAACGTGGCTATCTCTTTTTGCAAATAAACGTATACCATAAAACACTATCATAGAAGTTGTCTCCATAGAAGAAAAACAGAGAAAAAAGACATATAACATCATCATAAAAAACGTATTTCAGAGAAAAAAGACCTATACCATAAATATACAAAAAAACACCCAAAACAAAAGACGTTTAAAAATATTACAAACAAAACTGTCTCTTTGCAAAAATACAAAACAGTGACATTAAAAATATTACAAAAACAACAAAAAAATACCTTCAACTTCATCACTTGAGGTTGTGTTTCTTTCCACAGACAAAGGTTGTCCTCTACCGAGGCCTGGATATGCAAACATACATCGACAAATCAGTAACAACACAAAAGTGTAAGAAAAAATGGAAAATTTACGGAAAAAAAAATACGAAAGAGTTGTTTCGAACTACAAACCTGCAACAGCGACATCCCCTGCAAAGTTGTTGCGAATCACAGCACGTGGAGGAGAAGAAAATGGAGGAACCATGTTTGAAGGTGGATCTTGAAGGTGGAAATCCATGGAGGGAAAAGAAAAAAAATGGTAAAAGGATGAAGATGGGTGGGTTTTAAGCTATATTATCATGGGGAATGATGATAGTTTGGTTGGTAAAGAAAGCAAGATGGTACAAACATGGGGGAATGTGATAAAGCATGGGGTATAGTACAAAAATCCATCAAATGTACTTGCATTCAGATCTTCCAAAAAGATGTCATGTGTTAAATGACAATATTGCCCTCTAAGTATTATTAAATTGGTTTTGTAAGATGATGATGTGGCATCTTCCTATCCACATGATGGGTTTTCATGGTTTACCAAATAACATGAGTTTTCTATGGATACTTATGCTATATATATATATAATATTGAAGAAACAAATAGCCTAACCTCCCTAAGGGGGTGACAGACTAAGGTATCCACATACTTGATCCTTCACTAGCCACTTCTTGGATTGAACTGACCTGCAAGTAAAATGGGATTCGGGTAGGGAGACGACTACACAAGGTAGCAGTTTATAACAAAAACGGCGTGAATGGGGATATTATCAAGTGTGATAGCTCTTTGGGTTAGCAAAAAGTGTCCTCTCTATTAGGGATATGATCCCTTATATAGAGATGGACGTATGCCACCATTACCCAAAACCCTAACCGTAATGGGCCAGGCCCGATTAGGGTTGTCTCCACTACCCTAAACTATATTAGTAAAGTAGTTAAGGAAAGCTATAAGTAAGGAAACATGGAACGATTACCGCTTTTACCGTTCCACGCGTGTGCATCACTCCATGATTGCAGGAGAGCCGTTATTGCCTTCCTTGCTGGGAAGCTTCCTTGCTACCGGAGAGTTACTCCGCTGGGTTGTATTCCGGGTTTGGGTATGTCCGCGTAGTGGTTAGTACCCAATCCCATCAAGTCCCCCGAGTCTAGTGTGTACCCTTTTCTCGAGTGTTTGAGAGGAAGGGGTGGATGCTGGACTTAAGTGATTGGCGGTTGGATGACAGCTCATCCTGCCTTTGTAGCTGAGACTAGGATCTGGTGTCAAGTTAGATTGAATGGGAGAATCTGTGCGGGGTGCTGAAGTTGCGGAGTGCGGAGAACGGTGGTTCGTGTGACGTTATTTCTCCGCAACGCATAGGCACATCACACGGTGGAGGATAGTTGTCATCCCTTGTGCGAAGTTGAAAAGTTGATGGTTAGCGTTTTTCACAAGTCAGCTGTGTACAGTGTCAGTTGGCATCCTATCAAGCGAAACGGCAGAGCATGTGTCAGGTGCGTGAGAGCGTGAGGCGCGTGTGCCGTCTGTGGAGCTGCTCATGGACACGTGTCATTTCCTCGATGGTTAGACGTGCCAAAAGTCGTTCGCCTTTACCCATGCTGATGTCATCCGTATTTATTACACACGGTATATAATGATTTCAAAATATCTGTTTCCCATTTTCCCACCTCTTTCTCTCCAACCGTTTCATTATCCTTTCTTCTCTATCCATCTTCTCTCAAAATTTTCTCTCACTTTACAATGTCTCAAGATTCAACACTCCCCGTAGATCAATCTAAGGCCACTGAGAAGGTGGAAAAGAGAATTGACACCACTGTTATTAAGTGGGATGCTACCTCTTTTTCCACGTTTCTTGACCACTATGGAATTGAGGCTGATTGGGAGCGGGAGTTACCGGCTAGTGGTCAAATAGCTTTGAAGGGCCCACCAGGAAAAATTACTCTCTATGAGGCCTTCGTTACTCGATGTTGTTTTCGTCTTCAAATTACAAGGTTCCTGGTAAGTGTTTTTGGTTCATCCTACACAGATGACCCCATTTGGCCTGTCTAGAATAATCCATATCGAGGCGACATGTCGATCGCTGGACATGGAACCAACCTTCGAGATGTTGAATGTATTATATGTGCTTGAGGAGGCTGATGGTGGTCCTAGGTGGCATAGTGTTTCTCCGCGGAGAAAAGTGACACAAGTTGTGTCCGCATCCCCCAAGTTCATGTATGATTGGAAAGAGAAGTTCTTTTACATCAATAGAGGTATTATCCCTGCCCCTTACAGTGGATGAGCGTTGGTGTGAAAGAGAGAATCGCCCAATTTCCGCCCAGGGCTAACTACAAGAATCAACCATGGTATAAGTCCCTGTTCTCTCATGCTACTCCATTATCCATGTAGAAGTGTCCCGATGGGGTTTTGGTGATGCTGGGACTTAGCCGTTTGGGGAATCATGATGGTCATGCCCCTACTACGCAGAGGAAGGTATGTGGTTACCCGCGAACTTTACTTCTCCTGCATTTTCCCTTTGTTGGTTCTGATTGTGTGATTAAGATAGGAATGACAAGTTTGATCTCTTTGAAGAGAGAGGTGTTGCCAAGTTATTATATGTGGCACTGCCTAGTGGAACTCCGTTGGTGATTGAGTGGTTGAAGAACAATTTTATGATGCCTCAACTTGTGGATCCGCCACGGCACTATAGCTGAACAGGTTAGTCAAATTTTGACCTTTTTTTCCATTTACATGTTATAATTATGTTGCGGAAAACTCTTGCGCCCGAAGGGTGCGCAGTTATGTACGTTATCCGCGTACTAACCCGCTGTGCCCTTCGTGACAGGCGCGGGGATTTAACCCTTGAAGAAAGTTGTGATTGACTTGGAAGCTAGTTCTTAAGGTCGTAAAAAGAGAGCTTGTACAGGTGAATTTTATGCTTGGTTTTGTCCTTATGGGCGGTCTGGTAATCCTTATCCATCTGGTTGCAGGTGCTGGGCCGAAATGGCATAGAAAAGAACCGAGGAAGAGCAAGAAGTTAGAGTCGTCCTCTGCTCCTCCAAATGAAGACGATGAGGTAACCGAGTCTGACAAGGATGTTGCGCATAAGCGCACTCGACAGGAGTTGCCTGCGCACGACACTACGGAAGTGCCTGCGGAATTATTTCAGAAACGTGTTGAAGAACTTGCGCGGATGCAGGTGCAGGTGCCCAAGCCTATTTCTAAAAGTGTTAAGGAGAATGCATCAAGCGCTGCTGTAATCCAGCCAACTGTTGTAGGTACATCTTCTGTTGCACCTGAGAGTGTAGATGTCGATTTGACTGTTAAACCTCCGCCTAAGCGCAAGCCTATTCTTGTTAAGTCTGTGAAGCAAACTGCTGGTGAGTTCGCCTTTCTGGTTTATAACCTGTGCTTCGGTATATACACAGTAAGCTTATTCCTTGTTCTTTTTGCTGGGCAGCTATTGTGTCTTCATCCAAAACAGTGTCTAAGAAGACTGTTGTGACTGCTGAAAAAGTTTCTGAACATGCGCCCCTATTGTGGAAGAGACAAGGCCGTTGGAGAAGGCAAATGTTGATCCTGGGCCCGTTGATCTGTCTCAGATTATGAGTGAGCCCAAGGGAGTTGAAAATGTAGAGGAGATCAGGTCCTCTCCGCTTGTTGGAAGACTTGCCTCCGCAGCAGGATGCGAGCAAGGCTGGGGGAAGAAGAAGGTGGATAATCCCTCTACTGCAAGTGTAGATGTAGACGCACCTGATGTGTTAGTCAACACCTCAAGTGTGGAGAAGAGGGATGTTGTGATGCAATCCTCGGAGTTTTTTAAGCCTGGTTCCTCTGAAACTGCTGTGGAGAGAACCCGGAAGGATGTTGTTATGTCTGCCTCCACCCCCAAGAAGTCTGTAACCGAAACCTCCCGCGGATCTGGGAGATCTGGGAGGGGCAATGGAAGGGTTGCCCCGCCGGATTATGACCCAAACAAGCCTTATCAACCCAGGTGGGATGTGAGGCAAACCACCCGTTTTACTAATCCGTTAAATGCTGACGAGTTTATTGCTTATGTTGTACCTCCAAGTGAGCGTGATTATCAAGATAGCATCGATCGGAGGTCGCTATTTTCTGACATGAGCATGAATTTGGCACTATACTTTGGAGGGTTTGGGTCATTGATGCGCCGGGAGGAAGAGTTTATGCGCTCTTGGCAATCCTTGAAGAGCGCATAGGAAGCTCAGTTGAAAAGGGAAGAAGAGTTTCAACGCTCCCGCACAGATGCAAGGGCTGAGATTGATCAGGTTAGAAACCAGCTCCGAGCAGCGGAGAGTGAGATTAAAAAGTTAAAGTCTGAGAAGACGGGCGAATTAACTTGGACCTTGAGCGCGGGCGTAGCGCAATTGAGAAGCTCAAAAATGACCTTGCCCGCATAACCGCGAAGCCGAGGATAAGCCAAAAGCATGTGACGCCAAGCAGGCTGAGTTATCAGAGACTATCATAAAGCTTAAGGAGCAGCATGAAGCGCTTTTAGAGGCTACTACTCGGATGTCTGAGTTGGAAACTCAGGTTGGTTTGCTTGTCAGTGAGAAAGATAAGCTGAACAAGGAGAAGGCATTGTTGGACTCCTCACGCGTGCAACTGGAGGTTAGTTTATAGCAAACACAAACTGAGCTGAAAGATGCTGCGCAGACTGCCCAAGCACGTGATCGGTTGACGTGGATGATGCGTCATGGAATTCATGGGCTAAGTATTCACCTGCCTTATATTTTTGTAGTGTCGAATAGTGTATCTTAACTTGATTGTGTGTTGATCATCTGGCAGATTTATAACGCATTTGGAATGAACCCAAATTTGGGGATGCGGTTGCGAAGATTGGGACAACATCCATGAAGAATGGGCTTCAGTTGGGATTTGATGAAGGCTTTTACCATCACACGACGGGTTTGAAGCTAGAAGACGGTGAATACTATGGAAAGCCTTATGAAGAAGAAGTCACTGTTGCGCAAGAAGAGTATGAGACTCTTACTTTTGACGTGTTTGATGTGGTCGATCAATGTTTGAAGACTGACGACCCTATTGGAAAACTGCGCACGTACTTCGAAGAATCTGACCGCCTTGGTGCGGAATTGGAAGAGAAGGAACGGAGGGAGGAAAAGGAGAAAAAAGCTGCTGTTGCGCGTGGGGAAGGTGGATCATCGTCTGCGGCCGCGGGTGGTGGTGAGCAAAACAAAGAGCTTGAAGCTGACGCCTACCTTGATATCACTTATTATGAATGATTATTACTATCTTTATTTCTTTGCACTGGACGACTGTAATGCTTTAAACAATCTTTACTCTGTGTTTGTTGACTTATTTGTGTTTTGTAACGCGCACCCTTGAATTGGCGTGCATTTGTGTAATGATTGCATGACACCATGCTTTGAAAAAGTAGCACCCGTGTCAGAATTTGATGACGTCCTCTGACAGGTTTGGCGGCGCTTCAGTTACTTGATGTGACTGCTGACATACACTCGAGTATTTATCATTAATGGTAATTAATGGGTTGCACCTTCCTCTCTATAAAAGGCTAACCTTGGATTGGCAAAAAATTATCCTTACATAATTTTTCTTCTCCTTTCTTCCTTTCCATTCCAATGGCCCCATCCTTGAAGATCAACAAAGTTGAAGCAAAAGCTGCTCAAGGAATGCTACTGCTATCCCGATCGTCTACCTGTTGTTGAGATGCCTCCGATTTCCCTTGATCGATTGGCTGATTACTGTGGCTATTTAGTGGAGGTTGAAAACAATCAAGTTAATGATGTGGATGAACAGGGTACGTCCGATGCAGTTCCTTTGAATATGAAGAAGCTGTCAGAGCTTGGTGACATTCCAAAAACTCCTAAGCTCAAACGTCGTCAAACGTCCAATGGTTTGCAGCATGCTTCTTAGCTTAGTAGTTATATAGATGCATATAAATAGTAATCATAGCTTTTTGGCTGTCGTATATTTGCAGCATGATCGTATGATGTGCATAGTATGCTGTTTGTACCACCTCTTTTTCATTGTTGGCATATTTTGTAGTTGCAGTCTTGTTTTGTAAGTTTGTCTATGCCTGTCTTTGAATGTGATGATCTTGGCAAGTAATGATCTTTGTACGTAGTGAATTATGAATATAATAGAAAGTGGAAATTCTCTTTTATTGAATCGAAAATGAGACTAGGCCATGGGCCATTATTATAAAACAGAAATTAAACCTCACAGATAACAGATGCGTGGTTGAGCTGAGTTCCAAGTATGTGGAATTGGAGTACCATCTAAACGTTCTAGGGCGTAAGCGCCTTTCCCCAATACCTCTTGTACTTTGTATGGGCCTTCCCAATTTGGTGCAAGCTTGCCTGGTTTTTCCGCTTTGGAAGCTTCATTGTTGTGGAAGACATAGCCTCCAAAGCGGAAAGCTTGTGCTTTGACCCTTGCGTTGTAATATTTTTATAGCTGCCTATTGTAATTGGCTTCCCTGATGGAGGCCATATCTCTGCGCTCCTCCAACAGATCTAGGTTCAATTTCAGCTTTGTATCATTGTCTTATTGATTGGTCATCAGTACCCTTGGGGATGGACATCTGACCTCCGCGGGTATTACTGCTTCCGTCCCGTATGTGAGACTGAATGGTGTTTCTCCGTTTCTTGTCTTGGACAATGTGCGGTGAGCCCATAGCATGTGGGGGAGCTTGTCCACCCATCCGGTGCGTTTCGTGCCAAGTCTGGCCTTTATGCCCTCTACTATGCTCTGGTTTGCACGCTCAACCTGTCCGTTCCCTTGCGGGTGGCAACGGAAGTGAATATTTGTTTGATATTCATGGATGTCAACCACTCTTGTAAGTGTTGGTCCGCAAACTGTGTCCCATTATCACTTACTATCTCCAGTGGCAGGCCAAACCGACAAATGATGAACTCCCACAAGAACTTCTTGATGCTCCGCCATTCGATAGAAGCAAAGGTTTTGGCTTCCACCCATTTGGTGAAATGATTGATCGCCACTACTAAGTATTTGACGTTTCCGGGAGCTGTAGGGAAAGGACCCACAAGGTCAATGGCCCACTTTTGGAATGGCCAAGCCGCTGTAACTGGTACCAAGTTGTTTTTTGGTCTGAGCGTTCCTGGCGCTGGCAAGCGTCGCATTTGCGCAATTCTGTCACGGCGTCCGTGTGCATTCCAGGCTAATAATACCCTGCATTCATTAACTTGACTACTACCATTCTTGGGTCGGCATGTAGTCTGCATGATCCTTCATGTATGTCTTTGATGAGGTATGTTGCTTCTACGGAATCGACACATCGTAGTAACGACCCAAGGTATGAGCGCCGATATATACTCCTTCAATGACTTGGTAGTGTAATGCTTCGTTCTGGAGC
This sequence comes from Ambrosia x helenae, assembly GCA_030844895.1. Lineage (NCBI taxonomy): Eukaryota > Viridiplantae > Streptophyta > Magnoliopsida > Asterales > Asteraceae > Ambrosia > Ambrosia x helenae. Next base: position 13,083 of record JAUTDX010004507.1, read on the forward strand.
TTGCGAGCCTTTGCCTTGTTTTCTGGAAGGATTCCCTGCGTTAGGTAGGCTTTGATGGGAGTTACCCATGATGCCCTGCCTGTTTGAACGACATTCACTTGCTTGTAAGGCACTAATGGACAGTCTAGTATTTCTACCGGCACATCCTTTGCCAAATGATCAAAAACTGTTAAGGCCATTTTGCTCAATGCATCTGCTGGCTTGTTCTGGCTTCGTTTGATGTGGTTTACCTTGCAATACGCCAAACCGCGCATGAGTTCTTTTGCTTGTTCCAAGTATAAGATCATAGAGGCTTCTCGTGCTTTGTAAGAGCCATCAATGTGGCTAGCACCAACATGGAGTCAACATGAGCTTCCACATGCTGCGCACCCATCTTTTTGGCGATGCGCAAGCCTGCCAACAGTGCCTCGTATTCCGCCTCATTGTTTGTGGTTGGGAAATCAAGACGGATGGCATAAGTAAACTCTTTTCCATCCGGTGTTATCAAACATTATCCTGCTCCAGCCCCATCATCATTGCATGCACCGTCTTTATATAACTCCCACTTTTCTGATGTGTCCGGTGCGGTACTGGGCATGATTTCTTGCTGACACTCGGCTATCTTTTCTGAGGGGACTTCGGTAATGAAATATGCGAGAATCTGTCACTTGAAAGACGGCATGGTTTTGTATGTTATTGAGTGTTCACCCAATTCTATAGCCCATTTCGCCAATCGTCCTGAGAGTCCGGCTTGCGCAGGATGTCGTTGATTCGGAAATCTGTTAGGACGTTGATGGGATGCCCCAAGAAATATCTACGGAGTCTTCGGGACGCGCGTACTAGTGCGAGGACCAGCTTCTCCATTGTAGAGTATCGAGTTTCCGCGTCGAGTAACGTTCGACTGACATAGTAGATTGGGGTTTGCACTCCCTTTCTATCGACCATGAGAACTGCTCCAACCGCTCAATCAGTAACGGATAGGTAGAGGGTCAACGGCTCTTCCGGGAGTAGAGCTGTAAGAGTGGGCAAGTTGGCTAAACACTCTTTCATTTCTTTAAATGCCTTTTCCGCTTCCGCGGTCCACTTGAAATTTGACTTCTTTAAGCAATTCTTCAGTGTGTCCACAAACGGGAATGACTTTGAAGCATAGTTCGAGAGGAACAGGTTCAAAGCCACCAGTCTTCCCATTAGTGTTTGTACCTCTTTTATGGAAGATGGTGATGGCATGCACTCAATTGCCTGTATATTTTCTGGATTTGCGCGGAAACCATCCCTTGTGACTATAACACCCAGGAACTTTCCTTCTTCCATTCCAAAGGAACATTTGCTTGGATTGAGCTTCATTCTGACAGCGCGGAGTTGGTCAAAAGTTTTCTAGATGTCTACCAGCATCTGATCCTCCTCTCTGCACTTGATGACCAAGTCATCAACATATACCTCGAGATTGACCCCTATTTGTTGACGAACGCGGTGTCCATCAGTCGCTGGTACGTGGCGCCTGCGTTTTTGAGACCAAATGGCATCTTATTATAACAATAGGTGCCCGTGTCAGTACGGAATGCCGTTTTGTCCTCATCCTCTTTGGCCATCTGTATCTGGTGATAACCTTTGTAGGCGTCGAGGAAGCACTTGAATCTAAATGGTGCCAGGGAGTCTACCTTCAAATCAATCTCCGACAGTGGATAACAATCCTTTGGGCATGCCTTGTTTAAATCTTTATAATCCACGCACATGCGCCAGCTACCGTTAGACTTTCCTACCATAACTGGGTTGGCTACCCAAGTTTGGTATCTTGTTTTGCGCAGAATGCCTGCGTTCAACAGTTCAGTTACTTGTTCATTCATGGCCTTTGTTTTCTCCGGTCCCATGCTGCGCTTCTTTTGGACAATTGGTTCAACTGATTTGTAGACATTGAGCTTGTGCTCCGCGATGTGTCGCGGAACTCCCACCATGTCCGCATGATGAAAAGCGAACATGTCCATATTCTTGATTAGAGGTTGCTTCAAATGGGTGCGAATGGTGTCGGAGATTACTGGGCCAATGATAACCGTCTGATCCGGGAATTTATTGTTGATAACCCATTTTTCCGGATCAGTGCGGACGGCTGATCTTCGCAGGCTTTTGCGCATCAGCTGTGTGGCAGTTTTTTTTTCCACGTATGAACGCCACGTCGTTTCGCGTTGGGAAACCGACCATTTGGTGCGGGGTCGACGCATTGCAGTTAAACTTTGCAAGGCCTTCTCGTCCGAGCACGACATCATGTGATGAATTTACTGGTAACAACATAAAATCACAAACTTCTGTTCTTGAGAGCCTTCCATATGTCCAGGTGACAGGGAGTGTGAGCATGCATAGGGGGATGATTACTTCATGAATTAAGCATGAAATTGGCTCTGTCACTGGGATAAGCTTTGCTTTATCCTCCTCGTCCAGCTGGTTGAAGCATTGCTGGTACATGATGTCTGTACTGCTTCCGTTGTCGAGGAACATACACCTGGTGCGGTAATGCCCTATAACTCCAGTTATAATCAGTGGGGCTGTGGAGGAAGCCCCCCCTTGACGCGCGGCATGATGACGTCTGCCTCTTTCCAGGAGTCGTAATACGCAACCGTGTATGGTCACTTCTGCTGATGCCTGTTGTTAATCATGTGGCATTGGTGACGGTCTATGCGTTGCACATGGTGTGTGTTAAGATTCTTGATCTTTTTCTGGGAGGACTCACCTCTGTCATGTTGATCTCTTGGCTTTTTTTCTCATGTTTTTGACTAAGTGAGCCAGCTGGCCCGACTTGATGGCAATCTCGATTTCCTTCTTTAAGCTAAAACAGTTGTCCGTCAGATGGCCATAGTCCTGGTGATACTCACAGTACTTTGTTGTGTCAACATTTCGTCTGTCACGGCTTAGTACTCTAGGTTTTGGAAACTGAACTTGTTCGGTTTTCAAGACCTCAGACGGCGTTTTGGACAATGGAGTCCATTCGTAGTTTTTCTTATTATGTGTCTTCTGGTCACGTGAATGCTTGCTATTTAGATAGCCCCGCGCGTCCTGTGCGGAAGAATATTTGCCTTCGTCCGCCGTGCCAGAAATTCGTGACTAGACAGACAGCTTTCCCTTGCCTTCGTTGTGCGGGCCTGCATTGGTGTTGCTGCTGTGATGAAAGTTTTTAGATCGCGTGAAGGAGCGTTCTGATGACGCGTATACTTTCGCCGCTTCGATGAGCTCATCCCAAGCGTCAGGTACACTCTCTTTTCCTGTGAGACATCTCATGAAGTCATCATTTCGTACTCCATGAATGAAAGCGGCTCTGGTGAGCTCTTCTCCGTATCCTAGTTGAAGGGCCTCTTTGTTATAGCGCACGATATAATCGTCCAGAATCTCGCTATCATTCCGCGTGCACAACAAGATTTGAGCCTTGACCTTCTTGTGTTTCCGGAGATGCTAGAAGTGATTCTTGAACTTTTTTATCAGGTCGTCAAAATCGACCAAACTTCCCACCGGCAGGCTTTCGTACCAAACCCTTGTAGCGCCCGTTAGGGTTTGGACAAACAAATGACACCATGCCTGAACAGGCCATGGCTTAGAGCTGCCGGCACAATCAAAAGCGTGTAGATGGTCGTCCGGGTCGCACAGACCATCGTATTTCCCAATGGTGTTTGTGAGTTTGCATTCAACAGGCGTTGGTGCTAGCGCGATGCGTGCACAGAACTTGGATCTCCCAGCAAACGATTTGGGGCGGTATGGCTTACACAAGTCGCCGTCTTGACGTGCTTGGTTACTAGCCACAGACTTAGAACGTTGCTTTTGCGTTGAATCGAATTGGACTTCATCCTCTGATTCATAGCCGTCAGGCTCTCCGTCCAGGTTGACGTGGTCCTGAACGTGAGTATTTCTACCACGTTCTCCACCACGTACCGCCTGGCGAGGCCTAGTTACAGGACGACCGTTATTGTGTTCAGTATCTTGGGAATCTTCTTGGGTATCAAAACTGAGAACCTTTCGAGACTCCATCTTAGCTTTTTCCATTACCATTTTCTGGTATGCTGCTATTGTCTTGGCACTTTCCTGGGCTAACATTCGTCAGGATCTGGCAAGACCTGGTCGTTTTGCTTCTTCTAGGCTGCAGCTGCCGCTCTTTTTGATGAAAACAACTGAAAAGAAGTAGCAGCCTGCTTTTGATTCACGTTCTTAGTCACAGTGGTTGGTATCACTGTGTCCACATTATGTTGCACTGCTCCTTCGACGTTAGCAGTTTTAGTGTTTGGTTCAGTCCCAGGATCCATAAGCACTAGTTTGAAAGATATGAGACCGTAAGTGATGGCGCCAATGAAGAAACAAATAGCCTAACCTCCCTGAGGGGATGATAGACTAAGGTATCCACAGACTTGATCCTTCACAAGCCACTTCTTGGATTGAACTGACCTGCAAGTAAAATGGGATTCGGTTAGGGAGACGACTACACAAGGTAGTAGTTTATAACAAAAACGGGGTGAATGGGGATACTATCAAGTGTGATAGCTCTTTGGGTTAGCAAAAAGTGTCCTCTCTATTAGGGATATGATCCCTTATATAGAGGTGGACGTATGCCACCATTACCCAAAACCCTAATCGTAATGGGCCAGGCACGATTAGGGTTGTCTCCACTCCCCTAAACTATATTAGTAAAGTAGTTAAGGAAAGCTATAAGTAAGGAAACATGAAACAATTACCGCTTTTACCGCATCACTCCATGATTTTAGGAGAGCCGTTATTGCCTTTCTTGCTGGGGAAGCTTCCTTGCTGCGCGGAGGTTACTCCGCTGGGTTGTATTCCGGGTTTGGGTATGTTCGCGTAGTGGTTAGTTCCCAATCCCATCAAATATATATAAAGAAAATTTATTATATATCTATATTAAGGTAAATTAGACTTAATCATGTAGTTTAATTAAAATTTCAAATATTACTTTTAAGGATTCAAATTACGTTTATGATCTTTAGTTACATTATTTGTTTTACATTTGCCCGAGTTCATTTAAGAAGGAAAAAGAAAAGAAAAGGATGGGATCTCCCTTCTTTTCTTTTCCTTTCTTTTCCTCTTTTTTCCTTCCCTTTTTTTCTTTCATTTCCTTCCAAATTGGAAGGATACAATTTAAGCTTGTTTTCTCTTCTTTTCCTTTCAAAAAAAAAAACTTGGGAACACACAATTCTCTCGTTTTCCTTTCCTTTCCTTCATAAAAAAAACTTGGGAACACCCACATTTTTTTTCTTTCCCTCCCTTTCCTTTCCTTTCCTCTCTTAAATGAACTCGGGAACACAGTTACATCATAGTTATAAGGCCATCCTCTTATATTTTTTTAACTGTTACAAAAAAAATTAAAATTCAAAATAATATCTTAACTGCTCAATCTCCACTCAGGGTTATATTATAAATTTATATTTTTTGATTTTGAGTAAATTTACTTTCCCTACTTCGTATACCCAATCGCTTCCCGCCCCCTTTTATTTGGTTTGATTTGAATTAGGTTTCAATTTTATCCCGCGATCTGATATTCCAGTTTTACAACTAAAATTTTTAGTTTCCTCATTTTCACTCTCAAACCATAAGCGGTAATTACAATTACTTAATATTTGCTTCAAAGTTCAATCCACCTTCAATTGCTAGAAGTTGCTCAATGTCGTTTTCAAGTGGTTCAATCAGTGCTTCAATCCTAGGTAAGTAAAAAAATCATTATATTCAGTTGATGAAAAAATTAGGTTTCTCATATTTGTTCATTCAGAAGTAAAGAATTTTATGTCTAGGGTTTGTCGTGTTAGGAATAAGTTTGGATCATGTGGAATTTGTTTGATATATATATATATATTTGATATTACTTATGAAGGAGTAATTAGTAAACTCCTATTTGTTTATCCTGTTCTTTTTGGCTATATGTGGAATTGCATCTGTTCTTAGCTCCATTACTATTATAGTTTATACTCTTTTGGGTTTTGAAATTGGTGGTACCTTTCTTTGGTATATTCGTAAACAATTTGCAATGAGTTATATAACTTGTACAAAATTTGAAATGTGTGTTCTTGTTAACAAATTTGTTTATGTGAATTGAAAGTGAATTAATATTTTGTGTTTTTTGTTGCATAAAGTTTTGTTTGACATCATGTCTTGTTGCACCATTGAATCTGATCATGGTATGTTTATATTATTTGGGATTCTTGTTCTTCAAACAAACAAATTGTGTGTCGTCAAAAATTAAGTATAATGTTTGGTAGAATTAGAGTTTGTGTTTTAAAAAGCGTGAGGCGAACATAGATCATCTGTATGCTTTTTGGATGCGTTTTTTCATTATATTTGTGAACATTGTGATTGATGGATACAAACCTTTTGTTCGTATTTCTATATGTTTATTAGTTCTCAACCATTTTTGCTTCCAAGATTTATATCATGTTTTGAAGGAAAAATGGTTATTTCATATAGATGTTTTTCTCAAACACTATGGGAGGGGGTAACTCTGAAGCTGGAATTTTTATTGACAGAAAGCTGATACACTGCTGAATAATCCTAGAGTTACAAGTTCGTTGGGTTTATTTGGACATATTTGTTCCTCAAGAAATCATTGTTGAAGTTCAAATATGAAGAAAACCTGTTCATTTAGGTGATAAGTGTAGTCAATTATTGGTGCGTGCTGGACATAGAGCATGAAGTTCCTATTTGCAAGAATTTTTCTAAATATTCTGTTATCTGAAGAATACACTTTTGGGTGACTTGAAGTGATTGGCTTGTTCAACCTGTTTAAGTATGATACATACATTTTCTAATGTTTGTTTTGAGTTGTAAATGGCATACCTGCCATAAAATGGTCTTGTGTAGTAGGAGAGGATAAAATTTATTACTCATTTTGCTAAGACCAAGTCTTTAGAAGTTGTTTGTCTTTGTTGGCTGATTAAATGGTAACTATGTGTATGCACCATATTTAAACTTGTACATTTTTTATCTCATGTGATCAGTACCATGTTTCTAAGAAATCTTTCCCATCCCCTCTTTCATTACATTAGATTAAGCAACCAATCTCTATTTTTTTTAGATAAATGTAGTTGACCATGTTTATCGAAGGAAACAACCGAGAAAAAAGCTATACAAAAGATTTTGGAAGTCAGTGACTAAAGTTTGAAGCCATAATGCAAAGAAGTATGAAAAAGCTACCTATTGGAGTACTTTAGGTCTTAGAGATGGGTAGGAAGTTTTTGTGACGTTTTTCATTGTAAATGACAATTTTATTTTAATGCTATAGAGGTGCCTTTGACTATAAAAAGTTTCATTTGTTGTAACTAGAATTTTAAGAAAATGTTGCATTTGATGTAAAAGAAGGGTTGCATTTTAGTATTGCAAAGGTTGCATTAGCTGTAAAAGAAGGGTTGTATTTTGGTATTGCAAAGGTTGCATTTGAGTGTTAGAAAAGTTGCACTAGCATATAAAAAAGGTTGCATTAGCATATAAAGGTTGCGTTATAAAAAGGTTGCAATTGTATACTAAATGTAACTCTTTCAAAAATGGTTGCATTATCTAACAAAAAGGTTGCATCATGTCTAATGCAACTTCACCTAACGCAGCCTTTGTTAAAATGTTGCATTAGGCCTAATGCAACGTTTTTAAGGCCTAATGCAACATTTTATTGAGTGGAATCTTGTATAAGGAATAAGTACTTAAACTCAAACTTGTGTGCTCTTGAAATTAGTGACCCATACAATCCAAGACTCGATCAAGGCCCAAAGATAAAATTTAATATTAACTCACATGACATGTTAAAAACTAATTGTGGTGTTTATGTTAAGGTGAGCTTTTGTGGATAATGAAAAGGTCTCAAGGACACAATCCAAGATAGATATCGGAAATTATGGAAAGGATAGAATGCTCGCAGGTACGCATTATTAATACATTGGTACCGAATGGAGAAAATCCCTAGGGATGGTAAAATTTAGATGAAAACAACCATGTTGTTTAGCGAAGGAAATTGAAAGAGTAGCACGAAACTGAAACCTAGTCCGTAGGCATAAGGTAATAATTACATGAAGACACGTGGATAGTATGTGGACTGCCATCTTGGCCAGTGCATAAGAAGCATATGATACATGTGAGACCGTGAGACCATGAGAATCATCACAGGTATACCTGGTAAATTGGAAAGTAAGTGATGGTGTGGATAGGTGGGTGTAATAAACCTTCTTAAAAAGTAACATTGGAAGGGGTCCCCTCAGAAGGTATTAAACCAAACATATGTGAATTGTGCCTATAAACCAATTATGGCAATGAATAGATAAGTAACTAGACGTCAGTGGTGGGTTAAGGTAGAAGACTCTCAAGTGATATAGCGCAGGCTATATCTGAATGATAGGTAGGAATGAGAAGTTTGAATCCGTAGGTAAGCACGGATGAAACCTATATGAATGAATGGTATGAATGAAAAGTTTGAGTCCATAGGTAAGTATGGATCAAACCTACATGAATGAAATGTAGGAATGAAAAGTTTGAATCCATAGGTAAGTATGGATCAAACCTATAAGAATGAATGGTAGGAATGAAAGATTTGAATCTATAGGTAAGTCCATCAGCTTACTTATTAGTTAGCTCATCCTTAATAACATAAAAAAATGTCAAATGACCTTATTAGATCAAATAGGGTGGAATGTTGTAGAAATATGGAATAACCCATGGAACGGGTCATTCGTGTACGGATGAAGGGGGGAATGTTTTCATCCTTAACTGGGATAGATCAAAAAGTTTTACTTACTTAGTGGCAATAACTTAGTTGGGGGATACACGTGTTATGTGACCTACGAGATACATGAACATATATTTCATATGGAGTTATCAGCAGGCATAGATGGAAACTAATTGTAGAAACCTAGCTAAGAATGAATGGATAATTTGACTTTACAAAAAGTCAAACGGGTTGAATTGGCAAGTGTAACGCAAGTACTAACAAGATTGCATGAATGGAACGCAACCAATCACGAGTTACTGGTGTGGTAAGTAAACGTAAAGACATGTTGAGCATGCTAGTAAATGATCAATGAGAATCGGGACAACTTATATACTAAGACCCGTGTGAAGAATTCAATTTAACAAGAAAGGAAGATTTTTCATGAAATGATAGAATGGGGTTTTTGTATGTATGCCTAATTGGAAAAGAAGTAAAACCCATAATTTAAACTATAAATAAAACGAGTAGATAAAGATAATGACCGAAGGTCATAAATTAGTAAGAAGTTGCAGTTGACTTTGAAAAGTCAAACTATTGAGATTTTGTAAAGTAATAAATAAAATGTAAAGATCATATGTAAGAATGTTAGATGCGTAACATGATTTTGTATTGTAACGAGAATTTTATCAAAGAATTTTAGATAGTTAGACATGCGAAGGAAAGAATTTTCCATGGACTATTGAAAGACAATTATTATGAATGCAAAATATGTGTCTAACCAATGACTTTGTAGATACGAATGGTCGAATTTTGGATAAGATGAAATGTACAGAATAGGTGATATGATGTTAACGAGTTGGAACTCGTCATGTGAATGAACTAAACCAAGCTAGGTATGGCATGGACTCGTGAAGGAGCAAGTCAATCCGGCATATGGATGGTTGGTTAACGTTGTGAAAGGAAGGTTAGTAAATTTGGTTATTTTGTTATTGTTAAGTAGAAAATTGATATGTTGAATACTACCCCCCATATGAATGAATGGTATCTCAAGTATGATGTAGTTTGGAAAGTTTGACTTTAAATGGTCAAAAGATGAATGAATTTTAGCTTAGACTCGGTGTTTTTAAGCAACGGATATATGTGTCTACAATAAGTAGTACATGAAATGAAGTAACAAACAAATTAGCATGAATAATGGTAGATGTTCTGGTTCAGTACTGACCTTAGAACGATGTCTAACTCTAAAGTTAAGTATGAATAAGTGAGTATAAAATAGTAGTTATGTTATGAGAGTGATAACCTCGATTGAACGATTTCAATATGTGTATGTTCATGATCTTACAATGATGAAATATTTGGAAGTAATTAAAAATGAATGATAATAGTGGATGTTGTAGTAAGATCATGATGAACACTTATTTGACTAATGCAATTATGAAGGATCTAGTGTGGTGGATGAGGTAAAAGGTGGTAATGATAGTTTAATATGCTTTATAATTGCATGAAGGCTTGTTATTAATATAAGAAAGTATGGACATATAATTATGTTTCCACACGGTTAATTCGTTGTATAGTCTATGATGTGGCCTCATGATATGGTACAAAATCTTGAATGAAACAAAAGAGAAGATAAGTAAATGGAAATGATGTTGGCTAAGGATTTAGCATTATGCCAGAATTTTAGCTTTGATCGGCCAGAATGAATGCCTAAGGATAATAATGTCAAGGAATCCGGGATAACGCATAGTGAATACATGGTAAACGGTTTCGCACCACATACCTACATGTGTGTGTGTGTGTTCTAATTAAGCTAGTTAATGAGTAAACAAATGGAGAAGAATGGTAGGAAGGGTTTGGTAGTAACGAAAGTGGTTTCGGGGACGAAACCTTCTTTAAGGGAGGTAGACTTGTAACGCCCCAAAATCCATTTTCCTTAATTACGTCATTAGGCGCGATAAGCAAAATAATAAAAACGAGACATAGACAATAAGAATGTGGGTTATGTTCTAATATGGAAATAACCTAGTGAATTTTATTATCTATATAATGGGGAAATAACACTAGAAACTAACTTCGTTAGTTGAGTTTTTTATAACAAAAGGCTATGGGGTAAACTTGAGGGACTATAGTTGACAAATAGCCAAACATAACTAAAATTCTGAATTTTAAGATGAAAACACACATGTGTGTGTTTATGTCAATGATGCGAAGGCGCATGCATCCCATTTGTATAGTTTAATTTGGTATTTTTATCGTTTGTTGTGTGTAGGTTTGCCCGGAATTAGGTGCTTAGCCGAGAATATGAGACGACAAGCTAAAAGAGCTAAAACAAGGATTTTACGAGCTTAAAGTGCGAAGACACGAGCCGGAACGAGAACGAGCGCAAGAAACGATCAAAACCGGAAGACGAAATAGAGTTTTCCTGCACAAACCTCGGCCGCGGTCCGCGGGAGGTAGCCAAGGTCCTCCGCGGTCCGCGGCGTGTCTTCAGATGGGTTTTGAATATTATAATCCCCGCGGGGCGCGGGGAGATCCCTTCTCCCTTCCGCGGCCCGCGGGCGAGTGTTATTCGCAGAAACGAGTTGTCTTCGTCTTTCCAGCCTGTTCCAGCCCAATATCGCACTATTCTCGTCATTATAACGCCAAAGACGTTTCTGGGACGAAACGGACTCACGGGACTTGATCCTAGATCAGTCCCAAACCGCGAAATGAAGTCAAGAAGGTGTAGGAATGATGCTTGTTCGTTTGTAATCATGTTCGGTTAGATTTGTGCTTCACTTCCGGGTGACGATTTGTAAGCTTTTGGTTTGTATTAATGTTTTGACTATGTATTTTGTTATAATCTGTGATGGTATAATTATTGTGTTATGATCTTGATGTTGGATTGGACTCATTGCAGGATTAAATATGTCTATGTGTTTAGTTTCATGAGATGAATCCCGTCACTTATGATGTAGCATAATATAGAGGATTTAGGAATGTAAGCGATAAAGCATACTACTGTCCTAAGATAGTTGTTGATGGCTAAGTTACAGTTCGGGTCACCGCGTATCTAGTAGAGAATTCATATACTTGTCAATCTATTTTTGCACTCTAGGACTTGCCTATTCGATCCCGGGAGTGAGTACTTTAGTTGTAATTTAGTTTAGTATTATTTTGTTACCGAGCCTTGATATAGTTGGTTGTGGCTATTATCGACGCTTAATCTATCTTAAAATATAAAAAGAGAAAAAAGAGTAGTTTGTTAGTGACAAAACTTCATAATCGTATTTTCATATTTATTAATAAAAACTATACAAACAACCAGTCGGTGTAGTATTGACCACATGCTCCTCTTGGATCGACACCCTACTTATCCTATTTACTTAGGTTAATTAAGGTTTATAAATTGTTTTGTATGTGCCGCGACGACCGGCTCATCAAATGGCGCCGTTGCCGGGGAGCTAGTGCGCTTATTATTGCATTGCGTGTTTGTTTGTATTTTTATTAAAAACTAAAAAAAAAAAAAATCAGAAAATTAAAAATAAAAAAAAATATATATATATATATATATATATATGTGAAATTTAATTTTATTAGATTTCACTTTGGTTTTTAGTACTTGTGCAGGATTTTCTTTCATAGGTACAAGAAGCCAAATTTGATCATGTATAGTCATCTCTATACATGTGTATTTTGTGGAGGTCCGATCCATGACAAGGAAGATTGCCTAATGTGGATCAAGAAAAAAGAGGCGATTCGAAGATATCTCTTAGCATATGAAAGATGGGAGAACACCCCGCTTTCATACCCTAACGAATACACGCCTGAACCAACTTTCCAATACTACCATGCTCAAGTGGATGAAGAATATGAGCGGGTTGAAAATACCCGCTCATATTACTCATACTACGAACCATCTCCACCACCAAGCTATCAAGACTATGAGGAAGAAAGGTATTATAATACTTATGCGCCTAACGTGTCTTATTTTTCTAATTGTCAGGAAAGATATGACAACTATGATAGCTATGATGACAATTATCACCAACCGGCCTACGAAGAGCCTCAACAATCCGATAGTCCCGAAGTTCGAGAGCTATGGCTTAAAGTCCAAAACCTTAAGAAAACTCAAGAACAAATGCTTATCATGCTTAATGAGTTAACCGAAAAGGTAGCTCAAATTAGACGGGAGGAAGAAGAGGCGGCCAAACATGAAGAAATGCTCGCTTTAAGTGAGCAAATTGATATAGCCAACGGTTGTGTGATAGAAGAAGCGGTGGATGAGGCGGTCATGTGTCTTCCGGATCAAATAAATGAAGAAATTAATTTTGAGGAAGACATTGCGCCGCCAAAAGAAATGGTGAGTGTGGTACCCGTGGAAAGGAAGGTTGGCTTGTGCGACCTTGGGCAATTTATTTTGAAACGGCTCCACAAGAATTACATGCCGATGCTAATCAAGCATCTCTGGAGGAGGCATGTAAACTACCGAGCATTCATTGGGAACTCTGTAGGTAAATGTGCATTGAGACCACCTTGAAAGATATATGAGGTAAGGTCTGGCTGAAGACCCATAAACTTAGCGCTTTTGGGAGGCACCCCAAGTTTAAATTGTATTTTTTGTGTGTTTTTGTGTGTTTTTGTTTTTGTGGCGTTTTTGTGTGTTTGTGTGTTTTGAGTGTTTTTGTAGGTTCACGGACGAACGGGATGGACACAACATGGATGCCGAGGTAAGTGGTAAGTGTTTGTACTTGATTTGGATGTTTTCGGACAGGTTTGGAATGGTTTTGGGCGAAAACTGGGCTGAAAACAGCTGCTGCGAAGCTGCTGTTACTGCAGCCTGTTCTGGACCCCCGCGGTACGCGGACGGGGAAGATGATTACCCCGCGGCCCGCGGGCCTTTATTAAAAAAAAAAATCTTTTATTTTATAAAACTTCCAGATTTATATTTTATATATTTCTGATAAAAAAAAACAAAAAATTAAAAAAAAAAATTAAAAAAAAAATTCAATAAAAACCAAACTTGTCGTTCCAATTTAATTCAACTACTTCCATTTTATCGCCAATCTACTATTTTCATGACATTGCACTTTTGCTCGTACTCAATCTCCATTCGAGCAAAACACGGATTGAAAGTTTTAGATTGGAATGTTTAACATTTGTGCATCTTGTTTTAGTGTTTATTTTGTTAGCTCGTGTAACTTAACCACTTTGGATTGCGAATGAAATGCTATACAACCAAGGTGAAGATTTGGACATGGCAACTCCAAGACATCGTCATATCAAAAGGGGAGTTGTTCTTGTCCTTATATTTGTTTGTGTTTGTTTTTATGTGTGTTTTAAAATTACCATTTCCACATTGAGGACAATGTAACGTTCAAGTGTGGGGGTGGGGAAAAATAGTCCTTGAAAAATTTTTACTAAAGAAAAACAAACATTTAAAATTTTGTCACGGTCAATTTTGGGTTGTTTTTGCTATAGATTTTTAATCATGGTTTAATTTGTGATAGGTAATATGAACCGTTTTCAACAAGTATTTTTAAGACAAATCTTAGAATTGCATGATTAAGTTTAGCAAGCTAGTGAAAACAATTATATGCACATATCGGTAACCTTATTTCCACTTTTGGTGAGATTTTGAGCCTACTTACATTTGATCACATACATATACTTCATTTGTTGAGTGTAGGCCACTGTTACTTTGTTACAAAACTTGTGTGATTTGATACATGCTATGTGAATATGCACTAAATGTTAAAGGCAAATTAGGATACCCTTTTCTTTTACACCAATTTATGTACTATACCATGTTTACCCAAAATATAACCATTAGTCGCCAACTTTGAGCCTAAACCTTTCGTTCGTCAAAACCACATGTTTCAACCAACCATCCAACAATTTTACCAAACTCCTTATGAGATCCAATGTAATTGTTGTATTGTATTTATATTTATTACTTCATAAAAAGAAAAAAAAAAGAAAATGAAAAAATGAGAAAAGAAAAAGAAAAGAAAAGCAAAAGAAAAAGAAAATATGTGTTATAAGTCGAGTTGTTCGACATGTTTATAGTTAGTAGTGTTTCAAATAAAGGATCAAAAGCGAGTTCGGTTTCACCACATTTTTATTTTAGCCATTTTTACCCATATTTTCCTACCTTTACCCAAAGCCCAAAACCCATAAGTCCTTTGCATATATGTGTATTTTTACTAAGTTTGATTGTTATACAAGTTTATATTAACAAGTTTCAGTTTTGGTCTTTGAGTGAATAATACTAGCACATCTTTTGCTAGTCTACAAATAATACCGAGAGGAGTGATGATTGCGAGGGGTGTGTTGCATATAAATGAGTTCAAGAGAATGTTAAACTTAATCTAGTTAATTCTATTTTTGGAAACTATATATATTGAGCTTGGTGAATTAACACATCTAATGCTTGTCACAAATAAGGTATGATTTTGAACCTTAAGCGAAAGCCCTGAAAACGACCAAATTATGTTTGTTGCTAAAATATATTTTTATAAAGTTTTTCAAGGACTGAAAAAGATAAGTGTGGGGGTGTGATGCGAAGGCGCATGCATCCCATTTGTATAGTTTAATTTGGTATTTTTATCGTTTGTTGTGTGTAGGTTTGCCCGGAATTAGGTGCTTAGCCGAGAATATGAGACGACAAGCTAAAAGAGCTAAAACAAGGATTTTACGAGCTTAAAGTGCGAAGACACGAGCCGGAACGAGAACGAGCGCAAGAAACGATCAAAACCGGAAGACGAAATAGAGTTTTCCTACACAAACCTCGGCCGCGGTCCGCGGGAGGTAGCCAAGGTCCTCCGCGGTCCGCGGCGTGTCTTCAGATGGGTTTTGAATATTATAATCCCCGCGGGGCGCGGGGAGATCCTTCTCCCTTCCGCGGCCCGCGGGCGAGTGTTATTCGCAGAGAAACGAGTTGTCTTCGTCTTTCCAGCCTGTTCCAGCCCAAGATCGCACTATTCTCGTCATTATAACGCCAAAGACGTTTCTGGGACGAAACGGACTCACGGGACTTGATCCTAGATCAGTCCCAAACCACGAAATGAAGTCAAGAAGGTGTAGGAATGATGCTTGTTCGTTTGTAATCATGTTCGGTTAGATTTGTGCTTCACTTCCGGGTGACGATTTGTAAGCTTTTGGTTTGTATTAATGTTTTGACTATGTATTTTGTTATAATCTGTGATGGTATAATTATTGTGTTATGATCTTGATGTTGGATTGGACTCACTGCAGGATTAAATATGTCTATGTGTTTAGTTTCATGAGATGAATCCCGTCACTTATGATGTAGCATAATATAGAGGATTTAGGAATGTAAGCGATAAAGCATACTACTGTCCTAAGATAGTTGTTGATGGCTAAGTTACAGTTCCGGGTCACCGCGTATCTAGTAGAGAATTCATATACTTGTCAATCTATTTTTGCACTCTAGGACTTGCCTATTCGATCCCGGGAGTGAGTACTTTAGTTGTAATTTAGTTTAGTATTATTTTGTTACCGAGCCTTGATATAGTTGGTTGTGGCTATTATCGACGCTTAATCTATCTTAAAATATAAAAAGAGAAAAAAGAGTAGTTTGTTAGTGACAAAACTTCATAATCGTATTTTCATATTTATTAATAAAAACTATACAAACAAACCAGTCCGGTGTAGTATTGACCACATGCTCCTCTTGGATCGACACCCTACTTATCCTATTTACTTAGGTTAATTAAGGTTTATAAATTGTTTTGTATGTGCCGCGACGACCGGCTCATCAGTCAACAATAACAAGGAAAGAGAAAAGAGTAACCTTGTTCATCCTCTTCACAAATTGATGTAATTCTTCACTAACTTGAAGTATTTGAGGCTTGATTCTTTGGGTTTAAGCCTTATCTACTCATCTAAGACAAGGTATGACTTATATTCTTGTTGGTGTAATGACTTTCGTGGAAGAATTGGTGTATACACCAAGATGTATGAAATTGGTCAGGTTTTGTTGCTCTTGTAAGTGTTTAACTAATTGTTATACTAAATGCATGATTAATTTAGAGGTCTGATGTTGGTATTTGTCAATCTAGCAAGAATCAAGGGTTTATAAACACTTGGTAGTGTTAGACAAAATTGATGTGGTAAAGTGCCTGTAAAGTGTTTGATAAAATGCCTACATAAAACTTGAATTGAGTCAAATAGTGTAAAATAGTATGAAATTCGTCACTTTTGACAGCTTTAGATAGTCATCTTTTAAAGCTCATATCTCACTCATTATTTGGAGTCACAAGACGAGCCTCATATTGTTGAAAAGCTTGTTGCGCGTACTACATTTCATATTCAGTCATAAGAGGCTGGTTATGAGGTTTAGTGGGTCAAAACAGCATGAAAAGTTAGTAAATCCGTTTTCACAGCAAGTTGTTTACACATAATTTAGTTTATGACCTGATCTTTTAAAAATCATAGAAAATCCTATGGAGGCGTTCTTTATATGCCTGGAAAGGTCTTTGAACGAAGCACATTTTGTATTTGATACTCAAGGTCTTATTCTAAGGTTTAAAACGGGAAAAGTGTAAGAATGTACACACTTGTATTAGTCTTGGAGTACGGATTGTGCGGAATTAATAGCATATTATGTGGCATTCAAAAAGTGTATAGAAACAATTACCAACTAGTTCATGCAAGTACATCTACTAATGGGTCAACCAGGTAGTGTATGGAAAGACGTATTGAATATAACTAGTTGTTGAATGCATTGATTTCATGTTTGAATGATGTAGAATAAATACTAATGTTTGAATAGGTAAGTTCCAAATTAGTATCCTAACACGGTATATTGACTTGAAAGTAAGCTAGGTACAAGAAGCTTAAAAGTCAACAGGACAAGTGGATATGATCTCGAGCTAGATAGAAAGCTTTGGACTATAAGTTAAACGCGTATAAGGAGAAAACACTCCTACTAGCAATGGTAAGTGACTTATGATGCAAACGCTTGGTTTAGTAATTGTATGTTAATGTATAAATATAGAATGGGAACAACTATGAAATGTCAATTTATAATTAATAAGGTAAGTGAATTGATGTTGTTGGTGAATGGGTATAGTTCACCATACAACAATGAAAAGTAGTTGGGATAAAAGGGCAATAAAGATAAAATGAAGTGACGGTAATTAAGCATGAAACAAATCCAAGATTAACAAATATGGCATAAGAATGAATGGTAAAATGTACAAATTGATATGTGTGTGTGTGTATATAGATGAATACATTTAATCATGGGTGTAACTATTTAGATTGAATGTATAGTTATGCAATTATAGTTATTCAAGGTCACACAAATGGTAAACTGTTTGGTAAGTGGAGTTATTACACGTTGGATGCTAGTGTAATAGAATGTGTGCATAGGTGCTTATGCCCGGGTATGTGTGAAATTGTTTTAAAAGTAAAAGTCGATTGTTATGTGTAGATTGAGTATAGGTTTGGAAACGTCATGTTTGTCATAGAGAATACACGAAGGAAGAATAGTATGACGCGTCGAGATAACTCGTACATGGCATTTGTACATGCGTGTGTATTGTAACGTTATTAACCCTTTTGTTATGAGGATGGTAATAAAGATGTAAGTATGTAAGTATACATGCATGGAAATTGGAGGATAGGATCCGAAGATCGGATCCGAACATACAAAAAGTATGTAAGTATAGTTGATGTTATTTCCATATTGTGAATATTTGTATGAAGTCACTTAATGAACTAAGGAAATGGTTATGTGGTGGTTGCAGGTTGTCTAGTCTAGCTCACAAAGCAAGAAATGGTTGGAGGTCGAGTGAGGACGCGAATTGTACGGGGTCACGCTCACATAAACTAATAAAGATGAGTTGTATTTGATGTAATAAGAAACAATAAAAGATGAACGTATGAAACACTATATAATATATATAGATATGGGTTCAAAATATAAGAGAACCTTTTTATCAAGCAAGAAATTTTCTGGTTCGTATTTCCGTTGTGTATTTTCAGTTAAAAAGGTTTAGGGTGTTTAACTGGAGAAACCTCCGCTGAGTTATGAGGATCGTATGCGTCATGTGTTTTTGCATGTTTAACCTATGGTGTAAAAAGTAGGTTTGAACTCATGACAATAATAGGTATGTGTTGGTCTTTGGGTACAATGGGGTACTCGGATACAAGTTTGATTGCCAATTTATTTATTAACATAATGTATTTGAACATTACTATTGATTAATTACACCTTAAATTATAGTTATGGGCCTACCTAACTAAACTCACGAGCTCATGAACATGTTGTTAACAAAACCCTTTTTAAGCATGTGTTCATGTGGCGCTAATGGATGGATTTGGAACGTGAAGTATATTTCAAGCTTGCGGATAAGAGATGAATTGTTAGGGACTCAAGATTAAACTTCATTAGATAACTTCCTATAGAAGCTCACGGTACAAGGGTTACAATATTTGAGGATTTAGAGCTAAGCTTGTGTAGACATCTCTTCGGCTAGGGGACATCTCATCAGAATCTACTTCGATGAATGCCAAAATTTGTCCCTGCAATAGTTATAATTTTATTTATTGATGTATTATTTACGTTGTATTGTACTAGTGGGAAGGCCCGCGCGTTGCAACGGGTCGTACGTTTTATCGCCGCATGTTGCACAACGAGTTTCACATAATTTGTTTTTTACCTATATCCAAACAAGATGCCCATAATTTATTCAAAATCCAATTCGCTAAGAAATTTAATATATCAAATTCACAGAGAGTAAGTGAGTATAAACCAAAGAATCTACAAGTATTGAACATAAGATTAAATTCACCCTTCACTCCCAAAATTTACGTATTTACACTGGGGAACAATATGGTTTAACTAATAAATATATATATTGAGGTTTTTAAACTGTACCATCACCATTAGTTTCTGGAAATTGGAATGTAAGGTATTTGACCACAAAAATCAAACTGTGATTTTGTTTAGGAACAAAGGAGAATCATTTTGTTTGTTTCATTGGCAACTCAAAGAAGACACTGATCTAATATTACATTCGGTTAGAGATTCGGTTAGAGATTCGGTTAGAGATTTCAAAAGAACGAACTCAATTGAATGGAGAGTAAATAGGTTTTATTTATCAATTATTGTGTTTTATAATGAAATTGATGATGGGTTTTATTTCTCTATTATGGTGTTTTAATAATGAAACTTAATAAGGGGGTTACATATGGAGAGGGATAAAGAGTGTGTATTACTTATAAATACAATATGCTTTACATCTTGTACACAAGGGTATAAAAGGAAGAAATAGGATAAAAGTTATGAGATTAGACTTGTGGCTCTTGATATGCCATCTTAAAATTGACATGAAGTGACTATTCTAGTAATCTCTCTTCCTTTTATAATGTAGTATAGATTATTTTGGGATTAGAATTTTGTATAACATTAAATATAGTTATTTGCTCTTTCCGTTTTGCAAGTTTGGTAACAATCTGTATTTCGGCCAAGCCCTCCCTGGTCGAGGTGTGACAGAACCACACATAAAAAGTAGAGATTTTAAATTCTAATCGTATCTAATGTGCGATGAATAAATTTTATTTTTATGGTTTAAGCGGACAACAATATCAGTAGTTGTTTGTTTAATATTTATCTTGAATCTTAACTAATATAACACAAAGTTATCTTGACATGTTCGGATACTCGTATGATTCTCTTACAAGTCAAGCTCACAAAATGAAATATTTGTTTATTGTTTTGTTGTCTTTAATTTTGAAAACTGAAAAACCCAAAAAGATTTTTAAGAGTGTTTTAGCTTTAATTTTGAAAAATATAAAAAGAATTTATTTTCAATTTACCGATGTTTGAATACTAAATTCTTCAATTAGAATTTTGGATCCGAAGTCGAAACACAATAAACTAATTTTTTGAAAAAAATTAAGGGTCGAAATGTAACTTTTATAAGTTATGGGGTTAAAATTGACAGGGTTAAAGTTTAGGGTGCAATTAAAAAATATTTTAAAAGTTCAGGACGAGAATGAGCCAGTAACCCAAAGTTTCATGCAAATGAGTCATATCTTCAAATGGTGGTCAAAATGGACAACTCTTAGAAGTTTATTTAATGAGTCATCGAAGATCTATTGGCTTCAAGAATATCAAATTTTGAAAATTTTGATTAAGTCCAGATTTTGTCGTTTCTAACAGCAAGTTGTAGTTCGTGCAGTTTTTATTAAATTTTTCTGCATGATCAAACATAACGGGTGTACTCATCATGTTTCAAACGATAAAGTGTGAATCTGAACAAGACTCAAACCTCAACAATAAATCATCCTGAACAGCAAGAAACCGGTATTCCATCTTCGGAGTACCCAGGATCGTAGTAAACCTCCAGCAACCAAGCTGAAGAAGATGTGAAATAGAGAAACGAAAGTGAAGTTAGTAAAACAGAATATGATTTTGCAATTGATCTCCGTCTTCGTCATAGAACTGTCAATCAATGCAGCGTTTCTTTATTCCTCCTTAGTTATCGAAGCTAGCAGAAGACCAAGACGAGATCTCATAAAGCCATGACAGAAGCCCAAATCAGAAAGTGTTCAAGATTTATGAGGAGTCTGTAAATACACTATGGTGCATATGTCCAAGTTAAAGAATGCCATATATGAAGATTTGTAGACTTGAACACCGAAGTTCATTAACTAAACCTTGGGGGGAATCTACAAACGACTATTCCATACATCCCAAGCTAAGTGATAGGTTAAGTCAATAGATTGCTAGCTAGGACCAAGGGGGGTCTGTTCCCAACTAGTGATAGGTTTATAATAGTCATAGGCATGGTTCGGTTTAATTTCATTATGTTTTGGTAGCGTTTGACAGTTGATTTGTACGTTTTTTAGTTTGGAAAACCTCCAGGCTCATGAGCTCATATGCCTTGTTCACTGGCGTATGACGCTTGAACCATGTCAGGCACAAAAACCTCTCCTCCTGTAAATAGGTGACTTAGGCTTTTCATTTTGTAACGTTTTGACCTAGATCAAATACACATCGAAGTGTTGCCGAATATTTGTGTAATTATTGTTATTGCTTTGTTTATCATTTTCTTACGATCTACACGAGTAACGACTCGGATTATTGATTCCCCCTTTAAATCAAGTTATTACACGAGTAATCAAATTCTTGTTTGACAAGAAAATCGTTCGACCTACAATAATTGATAGTGCAAATAAACTAAAATATACCAAAATGGCAAAACAGAAAAATAAATATAGTTACTAACATCGATGTTGGTCGGTACATATCGATTTGATTCAATATTAAGGTCTACTTTGGATACAACCATCCTATAAAGAAATATATCTTAGAATGTAAAAAAACTAAATTTGAACATAATTGTGTGTTTAGATTTTTTTTTTTAATTCATAGAAGAACAAATTCTAAAAGAAAAAATTAAATTAATTGGTAAAAGAAATGTTATAAAAGAAACAAACGGCAAGTGTGAGAACATTATTCATATGCTTTGGTTTAGTTATTAAAAAAATAACTCCCTCCGTCCCATTAGAAGTGTCCATATTCCCTTTTTTATTTGTTCCATTTCATGTGTTTACTTTCAAAAA
>JAUTDX010004508.1:0-38468 GCA_030844895.1 Ambrosia x helenae
CCCCCATCCCCAACCATATAATTTAAGGAAAAATCATAGTTTTCTAAAATTTGCCACTCACTTTTGCAAAATCTCTCACATCTCATTCCCCATTCATATCCCCTATAAGCTTTTTTTTTATTATTATTTTATTTATTTACAACCAACATTAATTCACTCCACCTTTCATTTGTATTATTTTATTACTAGGTTAGAGTCCCGCGTGTACACGCGGTATATGTCCATGTCAAATGAAAAAAATTCTATAAAGATTGTAGTATGCAAGTTTTATTTTATTAAAGTTACGTAATACAATTCGTATGAATTTTGGTTGATTGTAAATTATCATTAAAAAATTTAATGTTACCCAATAACAAATATATGAATCAACAAATGTTTGATTTGACGTGATTTAAAAACAAATAATGAAATGAATAAACATAATTTTTTGTAACGGCATGCAAATGAGGATTAAATTCAAAGTAAATAAATGTAGTTTAACAAATCATACAACCAAAACATTATAAAAAAAATAAACGATTTATGCAAAATATGATCGCATACTTATTCACAAACTTCAAAATATTTTTTTATAGACAACATTTGCTATTTATTATTAACGTTGTCATCTTTATCCAATATTAGTATCTTCATGCCATCTCTACTCTTGTCACTTGGCAGCGACATACAACTGTTCATGTGTAAAAACATGATCTTTCAAATACAGACCTACCCTAAATAAGGTTTGTCCTTGACTCTTATTTATTGTCATTGCGAAACATAAAGTAAGAAGGAATTGTCTTCTATTAAATCTGAAAGGAATCTTCTTATCAGATGGGGACAGCCTAATTTTTTGGAGAAAAGTTAGCATTCCAATGTTACTCCCTGAAATTATTTAAGCTTCTATAACACGGTTTGATATGGCAAGACGATTTGGAACTTGTGGCTTTGAAAAGAATTTATGTCCACTTATAGGATCCCTGAACCATTAAAATAACAAAACAGTAAAATTTGTCACAAAAAAAAAAACCACTCCGGTGAGGAAAAGAAAGACATTTGGCATTGTAACTGTATTATCGTCTAGAATTTAAGATAATATATCCAGAAGACCTTGAACTGTTTTGACGGTTTAACTCATAACCAATGACCTAAAATCCAAGCTAAAACCACAGTGAAAAATCAATACTAAACCCACATGAGAAACTCATAACCAGTCACGAATATTATAACATCATATTTTCTCAAAAATGAATTATAAAATAATAGTGTATATATATATATATATCATAACAATAGCATAACATAACAAATAACAAAATAATACAAACGTCGTAAAGGTATATTTACAACCTGGAATGCTTCCACGATCGGTTTATTGTGTGTAGAGCAATTGTGATCGATGTGAATCAATGTAATTAAATAGATGAAGTATAAAAATGGAAGTATTGGAATTTGACATAAATCAATGAACAATGCTTAAAATTAGCAAACTAATTGCAATCTTCCTTTGATTATCATTTATGACAAACTATGAAATGTAAATTATATAAAATCAACTGATACATTAGATGTTAATACACGGATGTTTTTATTGTAAAACCCACAAATCTTTTTTCTATATATGTATAGATTATATGTATAATTATATTTGACAAGTGTACATGATAATATGTAGTTATGATTTTGTTTTTTTACATGATAATATGTAGTTATGATTTTGTTTTTTTAAAAGGTGAGTATGTTAAATATATGTATATGTATTATTACTCAAGAGGGATTATATAAATTAACATACGTGTATGTAACATCTATGAAATTTAAATAAACTCATAATATAAAGCGGATGACTTTGTGTATATATATGAATATTGAATTCGTATACTTAATAATATATGAGTCGGATGACTTTGTGTATATATTTGAATTCCTAGAACTTGAGTCGATGACTTTTCAAACTCAGCATAAATAATGGTAAGCCTAAATTACGGGTTAAATTGATAGAATTCAAATCATTAGATGAAACAACCTTTTAATATATTCAATAACGAAATCATACAAAAAAAAGGAAAGTCATAATATCAAAATGATATTAAAATCATAATCAATCATTCAGATTGAATGACAATAAATTCGGTCATTATTTATTAATGACAATTTCGTATAAATTAATAGTAATATAAATAATTTCGTATTAAGAATCATAGTAATATAAATAAATGAGATTAAAAAATCATAATAAATAACATTAAATCCGGTCAATTATTATAAATTTTCAATAAATAACATTAAAAACTCATAATAAATAACATTAAAAAAAGAATAAATCTTATAAATTCGGTTAGATTGAATGACATTAAATTCGGTCATTATTTATTAATGACAATAAATAATATTACGCATAATTTCGTAAAAATAGATTAAACATAATTTTGTATTAATAGTAATATAAATAAATGAGATTACAAAATCGTAGTAAATAACATTAAATTCGGTCAATTATTATTAATGTCAATAATTAACATTAAAACTGTTAATAAATAACATTGGAAATGAACAAATCTTATTAATTGCAATCAAGACAATTCATAATTCGTAAAAATAGCAATATAAATAAATGAGATTAAAAATCTTAATAAATAACCTCAAAATCGTAATAAAAAATTCAAATCAATTATATTAAGAACATCCGCGTTTGAAATTGACTTACCAATTATAGACAAATTATTATGACATCTTAAAATTAGCACATACTATTGAAATGATTTTGATGATTATCGTTTAATTAGAATTGATTAAATGTAAGTTATAATTGATTGGAAAAAATTAAATTCGGTCAATATTATTAATGTCAATAAATAACATTAAAAATGAATAAATCTTATTATTTGCAATCAAGATCAATCATAATTCGTAATAAATAATATTAAATTCGGTCAATTATTATAAATTTTCAATAAATAACATTAAAACTCGTAATAAATAACATTAAAAATGAATAAATCTTATAAATTCGGTCAGATTGAGTGACATTAAATTCGGTCATTATTTGTTGATGACAATAAATAATATTACGCGTAATTTCGTAAAAATAGATTAAACATAATTTCGTATTAATAGTATTATAAATAAATTTGATTACAAAATCGTAATAAATAACATTAAATCCGGTCAACATTATTAATGTCAATAATTAACATTAAAACTGTTAATAAATAACATTAAAAATGAACAAATTTTATTAATTGCAATCAAGACCAATCATAATTCGTAAAAATAGCAATATAAATAAATGAGATTAAAAATATTAATAAATAACCTCAAAATCGTAATAAAAAATTCAAATAAAATATATTAAAAACATCCGCGTTTGAAATTGACTTACCAATTATCGACAAATTATTATTGACATCTTAAAATTAGCACATTACTATTGAAATAATTTTGATGATTATCGTTTAATGAGAATTGATTAAAGGTAAGTCATAATTGATTTGAAAAAATTAAATTCGGTCAATATTATTAATGTCAATATTATTAATGTCAATAAATAACATTAAAACTCTTAATAAATAACACTAAAAATGAATAAATCTTATTAACTGCAATAAAGATCAATCATAATTCGTAAACATAGTAATTGCAATCAAGACCAATCATAATTCGTAATAAATAATATTAAATTCGGTCAATTATTATAAATTTTCAATAAATAAAATTAAAACTCGTAATAAATAACATTAAAAATGAATAAATCTTATAAATTCGGTCAGATTGAATGACATTAAATTCGGTCATTATTTGTTAATGACAATAAATAATATTACGCGTAATTTCGTAAAAATAGATTAAACATAATTTCGTATTAATAGTATTATAAATAAATGAGATTACAAAATCGTAATAAATAACATTAAATTCGGTCAATTATTATTAATGTCAATAATTAACATTAAAACTGTTAATAAATAACATTAAAATTGAACAAATCTTATTAATTGCAATCAAGACCAATCATAATTCGTAAAAATAGCAATATAAATAAATGATATTAAAAATCTTAATAAATAACCGCAAAATCGTGATAAAAATTCAAATCAATTACATTAAAAACATTCGCGTTTGAAATAGACTTACTAATTATTGGACCAACCAAGATTGTCCTCCGTATGTGGCAACTGTAACGTCATTGCATATGATGTTTTTAGATAACATAAATTTGTTCATGGCCTTCGGCACAGTCTAGAAAGACATGTATAAAATAATTAAAAAAAATCATTTTTTTAAATGAAATAGGCTTATTAAAACAAAAATAACAATCATACCAACACGGTTGACGAATGGTAATGCAAAACCTTGAAGAACTGAGAACCTTTGTGATAAGACATAATAGCGTTGGTGTATTCGGATGTTTTAAATGTTAAAACATAGAATGGTTAAATCCGTTTCAAGGTAAATCCGATTCACTGTATATCTATCAATACCGATTCAAAAAGGTAGGTTTTTCTAAAGAATAATAAAAAACGAATACATCGAAGTGATAGAGTTACTGAAACAATTAGATGTTCGTTATCCATGTTCATTAAAAGTTGGTAAAAAGTCGATTGTTTACTGTTAGGAATTTGATTTTATGAATTGAGAAATAATATTCGATTAAAAAAAGTCGGTATTTCTAAAGAATAATAAAAAACGAATACATCGAATTGATAAAGTTGATTTTATGAAACGATTACTGTTATTGAAACGATTAATCAAATCGACAGTAAACAATCGATGTATTTTATTGATTAGCGATAACATAAAAGTTTTACTCAGATCGGAACATATGATATGGCTATTTTAAAAGTTTATGAATCGGAAGATATTATAAAAAGAAGAGTGATGAATGTTTGTTGGAAGATTTAAGTGAAGAAGATACATACCTAGAAGCAAGAATGCATAAAAAGAAGAGTGATGAATGTTGGTTGGAAGATTTTTTAGTGTGGAATTGGGAGTGTGATGGAAGAATGTACACAATTAAAATATAGAAATGAGTATTTATAGGGATTAACTTGGAGCTCCATATTCAATATGGATACCTCAAACCCTCTCTAAGGCCTTCATTCAACCCAAGTGACCTCAATTATTATATAGATAGATTATTAAATGATATGGGGGAAGGATGGAAGACCCCATATGTGGGGGGCTCAACATAGGTTTTTTGTAAATTTTAGAAATGGGGTATGGGGAAAGGGGTTGGGATGGAGTGAGTTTTTATAGGATTTTCTTAAATTTTAAGAATGGGGGAGAGAATGGGGGATGGGTTGTGAATGCTCTAAGAGCATTCACAACCCATCCCCCATCCCCAACCATATAATTTAAGGAAAAATCATAGTTTTCTAAATTTGCCACTCACTTTTGCAAAATCTCTCACATCCCATTCCCCATTCATATCCCCTATAAGCTTTTTTTATTATTATTTTTATTTTTACAACCAACATTAACTCACTCCACCTTTCATTTGTATTATTTTATTATTATTAAATGATATGGGGGAAGGATGGAAGACCCCATATATGGGGGCTCAACATAGATTTTTTGTAAATTTTAGAAATGGGGTATGGGGAAAGGGGTTGGGATGGAGTGAGTTTTTGTAGGATTTTCTTAAATTTTAAGAATGAGGGGAGGGAATGTGGGATGGGTTGTGAATGCTCTAAAGGACTGATATTTAATGCTCGAGCTCAGTTTCAGCTCGTTAGTCGTTATTATACCATCATCATTTTCCTTTCCTATTTTATTTTATACACATTTCTATAAATAAAAAAAATTAACCAAAAGTTTGTTGTCAATTCACCCGACATATTCGCATGTTGACCAAATCATCACTCTCGAGTCTCGACAATACCACTGTCACTTCAAACAAACACTCAAAATCATCAACCATGAAACACTTTCGAGTCAAGCAAGAAATCATAGACCAACAATTGCCTAATAATAATAATAATAATCATAACAATTCAGGGGCTTCGGTGATTGATCTTGATAGTTCCGACGATGATTCTGCTACCCACAAAAGGGTTAAGCTTGCAAATGATGATATGATGAAGAAACCAGGAAACGACGTCGTTCTTCCTGGTGGGTTTCTTGATCCGTTGCCCCAAAGTATGTGGGTACTCAGAAGTGTAAGAATTTTTGGAAAGCTGGTGATTTTGAAGAGAGTGGTTGTGATGGTAATTGGGATACATCGATTGGTAAGTTATAATGTGGTATCAATTCAGTTCATTTTTTCGGTTTAACGGTTCGGTTATTGCTCACCCTTTAATGTGGAATTGACTTTATATGGTTGATTGGGGATTTTTGTAATGAGTAAAATTGTGTTAAATAGGATTTGAGGATTTTTTTTTTTTTTATTAAAGAATTGTTGATGATCATGTTGTTGAATTTCTTTACTTAAAATAGAAATTTATGCCATTTGTAGTTTTATGTTAAGTTTGGAGTGGAATGTGGAATTGGAAAGGGAAATTTAAAGGTGTGGATGGGGAAAAGACGAAGCGAAAATCATGAAAATTATCATTTTGTTGGTTGTGTTATTACTGTATAGCCATGTTAGAACAAACTATTCGTTTACCGCGATACGTGACTAGTTTGGGATTGATTTTTCAAAACAGCTTCTGCGTTTTGGAAAAGCAGGTGTGGAGCTGCTTTTAGATTATTGCGTTTTGGTAGCCTAAAAATTTATTTCAAAACTCAACGACAACCCCAAACACTAAAAGCTGATTATTTGCGTTTTCAAAACTCAATAATCTAAAAATCCATTTCAAAATGCAACCCCAAACACCCCGTAAGAGTTGTGTATCGGACTATTTTGCCATCAATGTTGATTAAAGTAATGTGATACATGACACAAGTATCGTGTATGTGTATTAC
Organism: Ambrosia x helenae; assembly: GCA_030844895.1. NCBI lineage: Eukaryota > Viridiplantae > Streptophyta > Magnoliopsida > Asterales > Asteraceae > Ambrosia > Ambrosia x helenae. Next base: position 6,883 of record JAUTDX010004508.1, read on the forward strand.
TATTTGCATATAGAACGTTATTATTTTGGGTTTAGGAGAGTAAATCTGTAAAAGTAGATACACGGCCAAAGGTAAGTGTCTCATGTGGTCATGCTTATAAACGTGAAATTGTTCTTAAGGACTACTAATACAAACTTCTTTTATATGACAGGTGGCATGGATCATGTAAGGGTACATCCAAAGTTTCTACACTCTAATGCAACTAGCCATAAATGGGTTCTTGGTGGTAAATATTACTTAACCCTTTATATAGTCTTCAGTTTAGCTATTTGGTCATTAATTTTGCCTGCATTGTTTGTATACTCATCGGTTTGTGCGTACATTTGCTCATGTAGCTTTTGCCGAACTTTTGGACAATTCACTAGATGAGGTAGTTCCCAATTTTCTTACCTTGTTATTATTAAACTAGTTATATTACATCTAATTGGTGTTTGCGTATTCAGGTCTGCAATGGAGCTACATATGTCAACATCGATATGCTGATAAACAAGAAAGATGGAAATAAAATGTTGGTAATCGAGGGTATGGGGTCTAAATGTCTAATGATATGCTGTAGTGATATCATCTTTGTTGCTAACTATTCTTGCCATGATCATTAATAGATAATGGCGGTGGGATGGACCCGGATAAGATGAGACAATGCATGTCTCTTGGATATTCTTTGAAAAGTAAGGTTGCAGACACTATTGGACAATGTAAGTGAAACTCCCATAAATTAGATTAAGTGTAGTGCACCCCTTTTGTGTTTTTTTGAAAGATTATAGTTCGAGGAATGAGATCAAAATAAGTATACATTATCATCTTTATTTATGTTATTTATTTCCTGTTTTCATATTTTTGGCAGATGGAAATGGTTTCAAAACAAGTACCATGAGGCTTGGGGCCGACGTTATTGTTTTCTCTCGCTACTCCGCAAAGCATGGAAAAAGGTTGGTAAAATACTAAAATGTTTACATCTCAACCGAAGTACCGAACATATTTTATACTCTGAATATCATCAATTCCTCATCACAGGCACACTAGATACATTTCCTTAGAGGTGGCAATTTTGACCCAATAACTTGTGAATGTGCTGATTTGGGTTGTGTTTTTCTCAAAAGGATCAGTTCCTAAATCATCTTTTTTTTTCATCTCGTATTGTAATAATATTAATATTGTTATCACAATTAGCGGACGATCATTATTAAAAGTTAAATAGCGTACAAAAAAGAAATCTGCATCTGACATATTAGGTCTGTCAAATAGAAGAAAACTGTCATTAACATAGAACCACACAACTCCTGTACCATGCTTGCCTGCACTTGGTAATAGCATACAAGTCGTTGCCCGCGTGCTTTTACAACACAGCTCGACACTGTCCCTTTCGACCTGTACTAAAAATGACTTGTATCAATCCTAACTTGTTCGATCTGTTACCTAACTTGTCCCGCCTCCGCCCATCTTGCTACCTGTACATATCTTCCAAGAAGTCATTTTTTTCTATAATCCAATGTTGTCTTTTTAGCTATGCATCTCTTTCAACTGAATTTAATACCCTGCTTGCAGTGGTAAGTTCCACCAAGAAAAAGTAGAAAGAAAGATAAAGGACTAATAATAATAATAATAAACTTTTTTTTTGTCTTTCAGGTCTACGCAGAGCATTGGACTCTTGTCCTACACATTTCTACGAAGCACTGGAAAGGAAGATATAGTAGTTCCCATGGTACTTACGTTAATTACTTGCTATGCCCAATCTCGTTAAATTTTCATACTGCTAAATCCTACTAATACTGCCATTGAAAAGCTTGATTATCAAAAAGACGGTCGAGAATGGAAGAAAATCATAAGGTCGTCACTTGGTGACTGGAATACGAATGCTGAGGCAGTGTTTCAGTGGTCTCCATTTTCAAGCGAAGCGAGTCTCGTGAAACAAGTAATATAATTCTATTTTAATATTTTTTTGTTTGTCCATATTATTTCATGATGCAGTTTTTCTGATTTGTTGCTGATATGTTATTAATTTCTTTAAACTTTTGCATCTTTTAGTTTGATCATATAAAGGATCAGGGCACTCGCATAATCATTTACAATCTGTGGGATGATGATCAAGGACAGTTGGAACTTGATTTCGACACCGATGAAGAAGTTTGTTTTAATATACCTTTATATATTACAATGAGATTACATTTCTAATATTAAGTGAGATTAGTTTACATTTCATTTATTTGTTGTAGGACATTCAAATTCGAGGTGTTAATCGAAATGAGAAGAATATACGTATGGCCAATATGTACCCAACTCTAGACATTATCTGACCTATCGGCACTCACTGAGAGTAAGCCTTTCTACTTTTTAGTTGCTAATAATTCTATCTAATGAATTCAGTTCATGTGGATTCTCTTGGTTATTATCTCTAGAGATGGTAAAATGAGCTTCTTAGGTGTTCGGATAATTTGTAAGGAAATAAATTCCGTTTTTCTTGAGTTTTAAAAATAATTAATGTATAAAATATCATTAAAATATAATTAGTGTGAATAAAGCGATTTAAGAGGTTGTAAGTACTTCCAACACCATTTTCTTGTTAAAAAAACATATTAGTTCAACTCCAATCTATTCATAAAATTGTTAGACTGGTTTTTCTACACTTTGTATTTTAGATTTATGCATTAATATGTTACGGTAAAGTTGTACGATTTATAATAAATAGTTATAATTTTGTTTTATATTTGATTTTTAGGAAATTAATTCTTTAATTAACTCATGAATAACAGTTACTTATGAGTAATAAAATAACTCAAAAGATCATATTCTTTATAATACAATTCTTAAAAAATTTTGCACCTTGATAATGTTTTAATCGTGCATCCTTTATACCTTTTCTTTCAGAGTTATGCATCAATTCTTTATCTAAGAATTCCTCCTGGATTCCGGATGATTCTTCGTGGAAAAGATATTCAGCATCATAATTTAGTAAATGATATGATGATAGTGAACGAGATTACATATCGGCCTCAGCCTGGTGCTGATAGAGTTTCTCAGGATTCAAATGTGATGTCTTTATTAAGTTTGTTACTTATGTATTATTCTAAATTTTATAATCATCTTTAGGTATTTTAATTAACAGCTAGTTGCAGTTGTTACTATGGGATTCGTCAAAGATGCGAAAGCTCATATCGACGTTCAAGGATACAATGTTTATCATAAAAACCGACTCATTAAGGTTTGAATGCTTTTTACATGGTATTCCTTGATGCATTTTACTTGATGGGTCATTTTGGGTTATAATGTTTCCCTAATAGGTCAAAGGGGTCAAATAAAAAAAAATTATTCAAGTGGGTCAAATGGGTTGGAAGTGCCCGTGTTGTATCTTTAGTGCTTATAAGCTTATAGCCTCCTAAATCATTTTATTTGACCATTTCTACTTATGACACGTGAAGTTTTATTTTCCCGCTTGTTATTTGACGTTTTCCTTTAATCAAATAGAGTTACAGCACTTCTTGTTTCGCAGCCATTTTGGAGACTTTGGAATGTTGCAGGAAGTGACGGTCGTGGAGTAATAGGTCATGTTTCTTCCTTAAAGATTTGGATGCTTTATGTGAATACATGTTAGCAAAGAATGTTTGTGAAATATGTTTTTTTTGGCTTCTTGCTGTAGGTGTCTTGGAGGCTAATTTTGTAGAACCGGCTCATGACAAACAAGGGTTTGAACGAACCATTGTCCTTTCACGACTTGAAGCACGTCTTATCCAGATGCAGAAGACTTACTGGTATGCTCTATGTGCTCAGGCACAACTGTAATGCCTGTACCACTGAGTTTACATACAAATTTAAGTGTTTCGGGTCAGCCAACAAAACATAATTACTTCTTGATTCAGGCGAACTCATTGCCATAAAATTGGATACTCTAAATATCACCAAAGGGGGAATAAGAACAGCCTGGAAGATGGAGGTACATGTTGTTTTGAATTTGTTTCAAGGGACTATCTGTTTAATTATGTATTTGTTATTATTCGGGTCGGAGGCTTATTGAATATACCCTTGATCCTTTTGTTCTAGAATCGTCTCCCTACTATTCCCATGAAACTTCTAGAAAGAATAAAGCCGCACCAACACCGCCATATGATGATGATGGCATGCAAACCGCCCCAAATTTGAGACATACAAATGCCAGTTCTTATAATGAAAAATCAGCTACGGAATTTAATCCAAAAGATGCTTTTCATTCGGCACACGCTGCTAATTCTGAAGGCATGCAAGATAATGCTCCTAATGAAAAGACGACGCAAATTGTCATTGGCACAAGGGTAAGTTTGTCATTTAATTGTAGAGGGTACGTGACATGTTCGATACAAAAAAATACAATTTTGTGATGAATCAGTAATGGGCGCCCATTATTGACTCATCACAAAATTGCATTTTCGGTCCTGAATGAAAAGTGACCGTTGTATAAATGCCGGTTTGGATGACAAGAAATTACCATCTTAACCCTCTGTATGATTTTGATGCAATTTCTTATGATTGGCAGCCTCCGGTTGTTGGTGAAAATGAAAGTACTCCTATAAACTCTAGTATACCTGATTTATATCAGTTGATGGAAGAGAACCGCAAATTAAAAGAGAAGTGTGTCCTAGCTTTCATGTTATATTCATACAACTTAAACTTCGCTGCAAGCGTATAAAAATCCATTTCATAACGTCGTTTTTGGTCTTGTCTTCATTAGGTTGGAAAAGAACGATGAAGTTGTTATAAATGATCTTCTTCATGATTTAGAAAGACAAAGAAATCAACGCAAAGCTCTTGAGGCTCAGGTATATCATAAAAACTTGACTTTTCCCGTCACGTAGAGCAGTTGACCACTTGAAATCGCGATAATCAGTTTTTATTGTTTTAACAAGCAAATTTAGCTACAGATTATCTAAATTTTTGATTGTTAGTTTGTGCCTGCTTCTACAAAACAAAATTGATTATCTTAGTCTAAAACAAAGTTACCTATTTAACTATTGATTTAATATAATTTAATTGATTTTTATTATATTCATTCTTACATAAAGAGTCATCTATTTACTTCAAACTTGTTATAGTTGTCATTTGTATTTTGTAATTAGCTTGGGGAAGCAAAGGAAAAAGTTGAGAGTCTCAACAAGGAGCAAGAAAGTATGATCGATACATTTGCAGAGGAAAGAGAGACACGCGACATGGAGTTGGAGACGTTAAGAAAGAAGTTAAAGGTTTAATCTTTTTCTTAGTTTTGGTTAGATGTGTTAGTTTCGACTCATTTGTTTACGAACAAGTTGATTTAGTTTATGTTTCAATCTCTAATAGATCAAATAGGTAAAATGAAACAAAAAAATATAGCTAAAAAACAAACGGGTCAAATGGGTCATATACAAGTTTATAAAAAAGTTTAAACTTTAGGACAAAAAAAAAATGTTTCTGGTCAGCTGCACCCGACATAAACCAAAAACTACCTACGTGACCCGCTATTTCTCCATAGTTTGTTTTAGAAAAGTTTTCGTTTTTGCAGGAGGCAACTGCTGCCAACGAAGATTTAGCCGGGCGTGTGAAACAATTAGAGTTGGAGTAAGATGAAAAGAGAGCATGATCGGTTGAAAGGTGGTTGGTTCTTATTGTATAATTGTATATATAATAATCATTGCACGTTTTTAGTTTTATGATCTTCAAGTCTACTTTATATTGAATAACCCAAAACTAAGTAAAAACTCAAACCGAACATTGTATCGGCCTAGTAGCGCTTCTGTTCGTAGTGCAAAAATAAAGATGAAGTAGTATCCGACCCAATAAGTAGAACAAGCTCAAGTCTAACTCGTGCCCATGGGCGACCCCGTATGGAAGATGATGGGCGGTGGTGACTTATTTGGAAAAAACATGAACATTATACTTTTTAATCTTTAGTTATATGTTTCCTACTTGTAGATTTGAGGCTAGACTATCTGAACATTCTAATTTGATCTTTGGAGATTTCGAAACAACCAACTGACGGAAACCTTTGGTTCAAAGCTTTGCCTGTTAAAAACTTAATAAAGCACAGACTTTTCATCCTTGTAAATAAATTGTGATTTAAAAAATATATATTTTTTAACGGCCAACTAAACAACGCCGGTTACTTCGTACGCGGCCCCCCAGTGGCAAAGACAGGGGCACGGCCTGGCCCACCCCGGACGCACGAAGCCCCTAGCCCGCCTGACGGCCCGCTTCAATGGAAAACCCGACCCACATACCCACCCGAAGGCACGACAGTAGTGAACCGGTAAAACCTAGCGAGATCAGGACTCGAACTCATGACCATAGGCCATGAGTCATCCATCATTTCTCATTATGTCCTTTGTAGGAATCGAACCTGAGACCTCCAAATATTATTAATATTTAGCTTTAGGTTAATTAATCTAAAAGGAATCAAGTAAAAATATTTGGAGCCTCTGTTTCAACTGCTAGAATTATTGATGAAGTTAAAAGTGGTGGGCTTTCTTTGGGTAGCTAATCGGGCAAAAAAAGCTTGGTTTGACCGGTTTTAACAAACCTAAAAACCATATCGGAAGTGAAAAAAGCACTACTAAGGGTGGATGGGGTGGTGGGCAAGGTTTTCAGAACCGGACCGGACGTCGAACCGGACCCCCGGCCGGTTCACCGGTTCGACCGGTCCGACCGGTTCGACCGGTCCAACGAACCGGCCCAAAAACAAAAAAAAATAAAAAAAAATAAAAAAAAATACCAAAAACCGGTCCAACCTCCCGGTTTTCCGGTCCGACCTCCCGGTTTTCCGGTTCGACCGGGCGGTTCACCGGTTCTCAGCCGGTTCGATGTACCACCGGTCCAACCACCCGAACCGGACCGGTCCGGGTCCCGGAGGCCGGTCCGACCGGTCCGACCGGCCGGTCCGGTCCGGTTTTCAAAACACTGGTGGTGGGTGATACAATCATACTGTCAAACTATCACACCCAATAATATTGCGTCACCTCATTCTACTACATTCTATCACATTTCATCACTAAACCCATGTAGTGGAATGATACAATTACACTAATTTTTTTTAAATAAAAATAAAACATTACATTAAATAAAAAAATAAAAACAAATTACATAAATAAAATAAAAAAAACTTACATTAAATAAAAAAAATACTAGAAATTAAATAAAACATTACTAGAAAATATAAAACCTAAAATTTGTTGAGTAGCATTCGCCACGCCAAAACGTGCGAAAAATCCACGCCGACCTCAGTAACATAGTCGACTTTAGCAGAGGCTTCCTGCATATCTTCTGTGTCGTTGGGGTAGTTTCACCTCGCTTCCTTAAAAAAATCGAATTTTTGACACTTGGATTCGAGGTCCGCGTACTTGTGAAAAATTGAATCACACGTACATTGTGATTCCCCAACAAGTGTACCAAACTCGTCTAACACTTTTTTCCAGCATGGAGCGCTCCGGCCATGGCTACGACCATGACCACTGCTTGTTGATGCGCCATTGTTGGGGTGTACGGTGTTGTACGCGATCATTTTCATTAAGTAAACATCTTCATTTATCACGAGCGCTATTTCCTCATCTTCTGTCCACGTAACCATTATGTGTGATTTTTGTGAAGATGAGAAGAATTGTATGATTTTTTTTTTTGTGAAAATGAGAAGAATTATTTGAATGTGTGTAAAAAACGGTAAATATGTGTATTTATAGCGGGGGTAATTAATTTTTGTTTTTTTTAAAGTTTTGGACCGTTGGCTAATGGCTAGCCAGCAGTTAGCGACTGTGATGAGCATCACAATCTTATTTCATCGCGGGCGTGATTCAGTTAGCGGGCCGGTGTTCGTGACAATCACGGGGTGGCCATCACGGACCACCCCATCCACCCCAAGAAACATGGTTTTTGTCACCCCCCGAATTTTCGTTCAAAAGTTCCGATTATATATTATTCGTATAGAATTTTTTTTGTATATACAGTTTCGACCCCCCAAAACTGGTTTTCGACCCCAAAATTAGTGATTTCTGACCCCCGGAAGTCTCGGGTCAGGCTTCGCCACCGCTCATCATGAGTTACATAAATGTTTTTAAAAAAAAAATACCAGTCACATAAATACGATAACTACTAAAATGATACATTTGGATAGTTACATTTTTAGTAACTTTTTATTACATTTACACATATAAGGTATTGTTTAGGTTTCCCATGAGGGGTGACAACTCTATTCACTTGGCTAATTTGAAGTTAAAGTTGGAATCATAAATTTGAACATGACTCATACGTATATTTATGATAAAAACATTAAATATAAACCAAAACACACTTATCCTAGTGTAGCTTGTGCCCAAGTAAATTGATTGACAAACAATAAACATACACAATAATATCTCACATATAATAACTTGAAAACAAGTGTTTTACTCACTATATCTAAATGTGCCAAACATGTCGATGAATGACGAGTTGTAACATACAGGTTAAACATATTTACACGGTGATCGATCTAATAAAAACTAGTTTTTTTAAATTTAAACAATTTGACAACTTAAATGTTTAATTAAACAAAGAAACATCTCAACCCAAGTAGTTGGCGACGGTCAAGTAGTAGACCTTGTTCAGTGATGTTCACAGTATCCGGTGTCACGGTGCCAGACATGTCAATTTGGTGTCTTGCCCGTTCAAAAAAACTGACCCAAAATTTAAACATATATTTCACCATATGTAACCACGATTATCCCACACGTGCAAACTTAACCATGGTTAACCCTTAACCAGTCCTCACACACAACTCACATTTTATATCCACAACGAATAAAAACCCACGTCTCACTACAAGACAACCTTTCCAAAACCCTAATCCTCTTTCTCTCTCTAGAAAAAAGTTTCTCTCTCTACATTGATACACATACAGATTTATGCTTACATGCACACTTATCGGAGCTGATTTCTCTCTCTCTCTCTCCTTCTCGATCGTGCGATCATTCTCTCAGCTACAGATTCAAACGTTCGATCGGTATATTTTAATACTTTCAATAATTTTATTATTATTACTATTATTATTTTTGCATCGATTTTGTTTATGTTATAAAGTTTCTCAGCCTTTTTATATAATGTTAGGATCTTCTCTGCCATATTTGTCTGTAAAATCTAAGGTTCCATTGGATTGATTCGTATGTATTACACTGTAACTCCATAATTTATTGCTTTTTCTGTCAACATTAATATTATACACTGCTTTAAGCTCATTAGAACAACAAACAACTACTTCTGTATCGAGTAACATACAGTAAAATTAGGTCGGAAAAACTTTCCGTTTTTGTTCTGTATTGGTTTTGTTATCGAGGCTATCATTTATTCAATATCCTTCTGTTTTGAGTGTTTTTATATATATAAACATTTGGCTTCTTTATCCTTTGAATAATAAAGTGATTCACTGAAGCAGAAACTCTGTAGTCAAAACTTGTTCATTATTCGGCGGTAGAATTTTGTTGTTTTGCTTTTTTCTTTGTCTGTTGTTGATTGATTAGATGTTTACACCTATACTGTGTATACTGTACTGATTATTATTATTATTAATATTATTATATAATAATAATACTCATCTCGTGTTGTTGTAGTACAGGTATATCGTATATATCAGTCGCTGTTAATTTCAATCTCTTCACTGCTGTTAGCTATAGATCTAAAGGTCAATAATCTTCACGATTTGTTCGTACAACTACTCGATGCATATGTATATAACCTTCATTATATCGTCGTCGGAGTTTAAGTAGCTCCGGTTAAAGTTTCCGATGAGTTTAACGTCCGTTAACGGCTTGACGACGAGAACGTTATCGTTAACGTCACGTATCGCATTTGTTACCGCCACGTGTACGGTGGTGCTACTGGTGGTTGCGTTCGTTACAGGTGTGCTAATCAAAACACTCTCCATTACCTTGTTTGTTACTATTAATTTAGTTTTTATTAAATAGTTATTAAATCTGCTTTTATATTCAGACACGATGATAGGTACGTTGTTGTTGTTGCAATGAGATCGTCATAATTCTGTCTACATAATTGAATGAACAACAACGATTCTATTTATTGATCAACCTATTTATTTATTTGTTTATTTGTTTATTTATTTTGTCTCGTGATCTCATCAGGTACGTTACGATTTAATCGAATTTTAGTGGATCAGCCTAAGAGTACACTTGTTATTGCACAGAGTACAACATACAACAGCACGATAAATACTACTCTACATCGCAAGCTTCTCCATCATCATCATCATCACCACCATCATACGGTAATCTTACAAAACCTACCTCTAGATTTGTCATAATGATAATAATAATAATAAGTTTATAATAATAATTTATAATAGATAGCTACAACTTATATGATAATAAATTAATTACTATTTGAGTACTATTTGAGTGGTACTATTGGTGTCTGTTGTCTGAAACGGCGTCGTGTCGGTGTTCTCCGGTGTCTTTGTTGCTTAACGTTGCAGCACGCCAGCACTGCACTGCAGGCACTGGTGAAATGCTACACAGCGTATTTGCTCAGATATATTGGTGTTGTAGTACGGTTTTTGCCGTATTGGTGGTGGTGGTGCACGTATATTGTGTTTCACTGGTCAATTCTTTACACGCTGGTTTCTTAACCCATCCCATGCAAACATTTTGAGCCTTTTCTTTTCATAAAATTATTATTATAAGAAACTTTTTTTTAGAACGTCCAAACAGTAATATTATGTCTGACTTTTAGCTGGAGTTTTTTTCAATAAATCTTACTTTCATTGGGAGCTCGATTATGCTTTAAAAACCAAGATTAGATTTTAACACCTAATACCTAAAAATGTATTTATTAAAAAAAAACTAATTTTAAAGTTGGTGAGTTTAATGTAGCCAAAAAAACAGTTCCCTTGGAGAACCAAATGGTATTAAATTTCGAGGCACTGCTAGTTTCCATTAAACGAATTTTGGGATTTGTATTTTAATCGAAAATATGCGTTCTTTGTTGAAAGGTGTCATTAGTATCCAGCGCATGTTAGCTTAGGCAAGCATCTTTACCTCGTTCATTGGTAATTTTATGGTTACGGCACATTATTTGATTGATTTGGAAATTAATATCAATCTTAAAAAGCCTGCTCTGTGTTTCTATTTGATGGGGTGGGTACATAGACCTTAATTAATTATGCGCCCAGGAGTATCATATCATATCATAATGTTCTTATACCTAGTTAAAAAAAATTTAACAATCAAATTTATCATCATTTACAATGACATGTTTTGGTCATTTTATAGCAACATTTTAGGCAAAAAGCTAACCTATCTTGAGCCTTTATAGGCTACAGAAAATAAAATTTTTTCTTTTATATTTTTACTTTCTTTTAAAATTAAACAGAAATGCAAGGGGTGCTTCAGTTGTTTAGAATATGCGGTTGTTACATATGTTTATTGCTAAAAATAATTCTGACTTGTATACGTGAGTGTCAAGAGGTTATAAGAAGTTTTATAATATTATATTTGTTTTTTTTAAGACAACAAAAATATTCCCTTTTGGTTTGAAAAATGTAACCTTTTCTGTTATAAAAACATCTCATTTAAAAAAAAACATATTGTAAATTTAATATATATCTATTAACTATGTTTAAGTCATTATTAAATAACTTTTACTAAATAATGGATTTAAGCTAAACTTTATAATTCACTTATTGGTCAAGTTATAAAAAAACCAATATGTTTTCTCACTTTGCATTAAAAGTAAATTAAACTAAATTTTGAAATATTTAAGTCCTCAAACTTATTTAACATACGTTTAATTAAGATTTTCTTTAAAAATGTCGATTGCCAACACTAACATGTGTAGCAGCCATGATATACAACCTTTTATTGACGGGGATGTTGCATGTACTTTTTTGACAACATGAAACACCATTTTATGAATTTTAATCTTTGTAAATATAAATAAATATAATCTTATATTATAAATAATGTTTAACCGTTTAAAAGATAATATTTCATGTTATCTGAGTATGTTACTATGTTGTTTTCGTTTAACTTTTATTGTTTGTCAAAATTACAATAGAAATAAAAGTTATAAACTAAAGCACCAATTCTAAATTATTCATATATCTTTTTATATATTGTTGTTTTAAGGATAAAAAAATAAACAGATGATTAACACAAAATTAGCTAGTGGACAAAAGCAGTAAACGTAAACTTTATGTTGCATCTGCAACCCAAAAAATGTTGACTTTTCACAAATTTTGCCTTTTTGATGTAAAGAAATAAATAAAAGCAATAAAGGCCTCATTCTGTCTCTTGTTTTGTTTATGCAGCACAAAAAATGGAACCAAACAGAATATGGGGGGACAAATGTTCCATATCCGACATTGTCATCAACCAGGGTCCCACAGACCCCTTACCAAATGGCATACCCACGTACACCGTCGAGATCATGAACGTATGCACCACCGGTTGTGACATCTCCGGCATCCACCTCACCTGTGGTTGGTTCAGCTCCGCGAGGCTCATTAACCCGCGCCTCTTTCGACGCCTTGGTTACAATGACTGCCTTGTCAATAACGGCAAACCGTTACTTAATGGCCACACCATCTCCTTTCAATACGCTAACACGTTCCCTTACCAGCTAGCTGTTTCCTCCGTCATTTGCTGACTGGTTAAATTCGATTGTTTAACACGACGTATGATACGTTAAGTAGAATTGTGGCTGTTTTTTTTAAGGCATGAGATGTGTCATTTTCATGATGACAAGTTAAAGGGGTCTGAAATGAAACTTTTTGTTTGTAGGGGAGAAACTTGTATATGAGATTGTTACAAATGAAATTTTGGTAGCTATATATAATTCATATTTTAGTTTTTTTAGTAACATGTATGTAGCTTTAAACAATGATCATCTCACAATACTAGTTCTAATTCTGATGTGTTTTATTCTATCATAATATGTAATCACCATGTATGAAATTTGGGTATTTTCTTTGTCAAACTAAGAATCAAAAGGTTTCTACATGGGTGTTGTAAAAGACAAGTACAAATGACCCAGAAAAACTATCTTAATTAATGGTACTCAACAATAATGAAATGAATATAAACTACAAGGAATGACGGTTTTAGTACGAAATAACCCACAATCATCGCCGCTACGCTAACAAGCCCCTTTGTCGCCGCTACCTCATCTTTAGAAGTCAAAAAATCGCCGCTAAAGGGTTTGTCACTGCTAATGCTTTTAGGCATTAGCAATGAGCTATAGCCTCCAAAACCTTGCCGTTTGTTTTTCCCTAATACTCGTTAAGTATTAGCATCGACAATGTCGCCATTATTGCTAGTTTTCTGGTTTTTGCAGTTTTTTCAATAAGTTTATGTTTTCTTATATGCAAAACATGTCAATTTCAGTTTTGAGACACAAAAACTACATAAACAACATATAAATAAAATAAACATAAATATCATTGATCATTTTAGTTTTGGTACAATTTAAGTCATAAAATTACTTAAAACGTAAAATTAGATCATATCATCATCATCATTCCCGTCCACTTTTTCATCGTCATCATATTCGTCTCCTACATTAAGTGTATGTGTAGTGGGGGGCGTTATGAGACGTTATAAGATTAAAATATTACTCCGTAATAAAATATTAGAGGGGCGTTATGAGGCTTTATGAGAAAAGAGAGTGTAGTTGGTGAGGGGCGTTATAGGGCGTTATGAAGATTAAAATATCATTATTTGATTAGGTGTATAATTATTTGATTGGGTGTAGAAGAAGAGAGTGTAAAAATTAACTAAAAAAAATAATATAAAAATGATTTCAACAAAGCTAGCGCCCGTTATCTATATAATGCCCCTCCCCCATAACGCCCAGGGGGCGGTGTACGGGGCGTTATGGGGCGCCATAATTATAACCTTCCCCTATAACGCTCCACTACGGGTGCCCTAATACTTAGCCAAACTCACAAACTTATTAAGTTCATCTCTAAAAGCCGCATTTTGGAATAAATCTCACTTTAAGCTTAAATTATATAAATTAACTAAGTTAGCAAATTGCCAACATAAGCCATATTTACCAATCTATTAAGGCCATGGGGTATACTCTAATCATCTTTAACTCTACCTAGATGACACATCCTTCATTTTGTCTCCTTTCACACTAGCTCACTTTAAGGAAATGGTTTAAAACCCCTTAAATCTATCTCATCCCCTTAACTTTCTCTTTTTCAAGTCATGTTAACATGTTAACTTAGTGCCAATTTAATGCCCCTTAACATGGGAAGTGAGTGGTGTACAATGAAAGTTAAAATGTCACGTCACCGTTAATACACTTGATGTGAAGGTACACATCATGGCCTTAGTGCCAATTTAATGTCCCTTAACATGGGAAGAGAGGTATACAATAAAAGTTAAAATGTCATGTCACCCTTAACACCCTTGGTGTGAAGGTACACCCCATGGCCTAACATTTACCATTTATACTAAGATTAAGCAAAGTATTAACATTCAACAAATCCACTAAGCTAACATTTACCGAAGTATCAACATTATCCCAATTCGTAAGCTATAAATATAAACTAAATTTACCAATCTACTAACATGTATAAAAAACCAACATTAATCAAAATATCCTAGTATCAACATTAACCCAATTTGCAAACTACCAACATAAACCAAATTGACCACCCTACTAACATTTACCAATTCTACTAAGGGCACATGGGGTGGAACAACTTTTATCACATTCATCATACTATCACATCCAATCAGATTCTGCCACCTCATTTTATCACATTCTATCACTAAACCCATGCGGCAGTGTTCACATTTCATCACTAAACTTTTAATTTTTTAAAATATATAAAAACATTATATTAAATAAAAAAACATCACGTTAAATAAAAAATTTACATTAATAAATAAAAAATTACATTAAATCAAAAAAATTTAATGAACGGTGGGTAAGGGTCCTCGAACTCGATATCTAAACCACCCACGTGTTCCGTTAGATCAAATCGAAGCTGATAGTGGGCTTGTTCATTCTACAACTCCAAAAGAACATCACCGGGACCGTTTGCTGGTATATCCATATCCATAACGTAATCCGGAGATATTGCGTGCCCCTCTTCCTTTATGATCATGTTGTGCAATATGACACACACGTACACAACACTGCTTATTTATGCTTGATCAACCAAACGCATCGGGCGATCTATTATACGCCATTTACCTTTCAATACACCAAACGCATGTTCAACGTCTTTTCTTGCAGATTCCTGTAGCTTCTTAAACAATATTTCTTTTTCGATTGTCGAAAACAAGTAAGCTTTCACAAAAACTGACCAAGCGGGGTAGATGCCATCAACAAGATAGAAGTCACGTCTATATTATCGTCCGTTCACCGTAAATGGACACGTCGGGGCGGTTCCTTGTATCTCTGTATCGAAAAGCGTTGATTGATATAGAACACTGATGTCGTTGTTTGAGCCCTGGGGACCAAAGTACGCATGCCAAATCCATAAATCGTTCGAAGCAACGGCTTCGAGCATTATCGTCGGTTTTTTATGGTCACCTCTCATAAACTGACCTCGCAAAGCCGTCGGGCAACTTCTCCATTCGATGTGGGTACAGTCGATGCTACCGACCGTACCGGAAAAATGCCATCTAGCTTCATGTGCGGCGAACAAACGTGTAATGTCGTGTCTAGTCGGTCTTCGGAGATACTCTTTACCTTATAAATCAATAATAGCATTGCGAAAATAGTGAAGAGACTCGCTTGAAATTCTAGTAGACATATTAAAATATTCATCATATTCGTCAGGAACGTTACCAGTAGCAAGTTGACGAATCGCGGATGTGCATTTTTGTATCGCCGTAAAGCTCCTTTTCCCCTAGCATCATACCCTACTTGAAACCATTCGAACTTAGCTTCGATGTCCCCGACAATCTTTAAAAATATTTCCTTTGATAAACGAAATCGATTTTTAAACACCTCGTCGTTGTACTTTGGGTTTTCTACAAAGCAATCGTTCATCAAAACGTCATTTGCCCCCCACCGATCACGCTGCACCATTCTTTTCTTTGGGCATTCCATATTTTCACGTTGCGCCGCCTCGCAAACCATTGCAAAAAAATCCATTAAAGAACCCGACGAGTCGAGTGGACACGAGGGGCCTTCCATTTGATATATGTATTTTTTTGCTTCTTTGATTGTTGGATGTATGTTTTGATTGTTGGTGGTATTGATTTTGGTTGAAAATGATATATATATATATATATATATATATATATATATATATATATATATAGGGTGAGGTTAGGATACAAAGGATGTGTTTTGTAAGAATGGTGAGAAAGAAAAATAGCCATTGGATCAAAGTGATGGAGGGGTGAGATTAAAGGAGTGACAATTTTGTAAATTGTGTTATAAGATTATTAAATAACTTTATGATGTGGGGGTAGTAATGTAATAACACACATTCTCATTTAAAAACCCCATTAAATAAAACCCTCTCTGTCTTCCATTCTCATTTAATTTCTCTACCTCTCTCTTTCTTTCTCTTTCTCCTTCCTGTATCTTCTCTCCCTCTCAAGGATTAATTTTCTTATCTCCCTCATGTTGTGTTTAATCTTCGTTGATATCTTCATTGTGTGTTTAATCGATATCACCCTTATCCACCCTAGAATCCCATTAGATATTGCAAACAAAAAGCCCCACCAACCCTTGTTTCTTTCCTTCCTTTCCAAGGCACAAAGCGTTACCACAGACCACTTTTGCAAATAATAATTATAATAATATTTCGTCAACAACGTATTGTCAGTGAGTCAATTTGTGAATATGTTGTGTTTTGTTCCATAATGTAGTTGCATGTTTTAATCAAATTTATCACCTTTATACAAATTCGTTGGTTTTTTTTGTGTGTGTTTTATTCTAATTGTGTTTTTTAGGTCATCAAAAGATTGTTGTTTTGTCTTTATTGTGTGTTGTTTTTGTGTTTTATCCTAATTGTGTTTTTGTGTGTGTGTTTTATCCTAATTGGTTGCTCTTGTATCCTAATTGGTTGCTGCTGTATCCTAATTGTGTGTTTTATCTTCATTGAGGGATATCACCAGTTAAGTGTGTTTTGTATATTTCGTATAATATAAAACCCATAAATTGAGAACTATAAAAAGAAAAGAAACTATAAATCAGTTAAGAATTATAGAGAGAAGATGAAAACCAAATCCCTATAATCACTCACTAATTAAAAATGAATTAAAATTAATAAATTAATTGATGTGTGTATAATTACCTTATTAACCTTTAGATTAATCTATTCTAGTGCCACATGTCGTCTTGAGAGTCCTTCTTACCCTTCTCACAATTTTCACCCTTTGTACCGGAACCCTTGTCTATATATATATATATATATATATATATGTATATATATGGTCAAGATCCTGTACAAAGGGTGTTTTATGTGAGAAGACTAAGAAGGAATTATAACCATTAGATGAGTTTAATCTAGGGTGTAGATTAATTGAGTGGCAATCTTGTAATTAGTGTTATAATTTTATTAATTAATTAGATCATTTAGGGGTATGATTGTAAAATACACAATAAGCCATTAAACCATCTCCTTGATTTAAGGAGATTTTACATAACTACATTTCTCTCTCTATATTTACGATCAGCTCTCCCTCCCTCTCTCTTCTTCACCATGGTTTTAAGTCATAGTGTTTTAACATCATAAGTTATACAAATGGTATAATACAACAGTGGCTTGAATGAAATTATTGAACATAAAACACCATTATTCAATCTATTAAAAACTATTATACAAATAGTATAATACAACAGAATATGTGGCTTGAATGATTATTGAACACATACCACATTCCTTCAATATATAACACAACGGTGTATGTGGCTTCGAATGAAATTATTTAAAATATAACACATTCCTTCAATACATAACACAACACAATAGTGTATGTGGCTTGAATGAAATTATTGAACATATAACACAATCATTCAATCTATAAAAAAAATATTATACAAATGGTATAACACAACATATTATGGAGCTTGAATGAAATTAGTAAACATTTAAACATATAACATCATCATTAAACATTTAACATACCAGAATATGTAGCTAGAATGAAATTATTCAACACTAACATATAACACAATAGAATCTGTGGCTAGAATGATACTAAAATATAATAAAAAATGAAATGAAATACATGAACATAAAGTATTAGAACTGAGAAAAATGATAAGTTTATATGGATGGTTATTAACCTAAACTACCTGCATATGAATCATATAATTGGTTGAGAGATTTGAATGAATCCTGTAAATCTCTCCCATGTGAGATTGATTTTTTTAAAAAGTTTGAATATTTATATAATTACTCTATTACACTTGTAATATAAGTAAAACTATGCCACGTGTCACTCTCACAAGCCTTCTTACCCTTCTCACATAAAAAGGCCTTTGTACCCGAACATCTACATATATATATACTAGCTTTTATCCCGGGAGTGTCCCGGGGTTGAAATATCTAATATAACATAATAAAATATCTAATATGACAACATAATTAATGATTTGCCAATACATGATTAATGAATAATAATAATAATATTATTATATTTAAACAAATTTCTGCCATAAGTTATCATATTCAAATATAAAAAAAAATCTCTGCCTATGAAGTTATGTTTATCGTTTGTGATTTATTAGTAGAGTAAAATATATTTGAAAACAAAACCCCACAAAAATAGTTGTTTTTTTCTCCGTTTTTTATATAGCACTATGGTACTCGTTGGAAAGATAATAAAATGCTCGTTAATTTGGTGTAATTTTTTTCTTTAAAAAATCTCGTATATAAAAGATATTAACGTTTAAAAGTTATGGGAGGAAACATTAGAGAGAAAATTTAATTTTGTTTTTAAGTTCTTATCTTTTCCTAAAATAACTATAATATATATATATATATAGATTTATTAAAAAAACTCAAAAATTAAAAAATCCTACATGATGCCACGTGGCACATTCAAAAAAGGGTTAAGGCCTCCATTGAATGCCACATCATCAAAGTTCAATTCTTTTATTATAAGTTATAGATTTTAGATATATAGATTTTGGTTGAAAATTAAATCTTTTTTTTAACCCAAAATGGTCAAACGACCGTTGGCCAACGGTCACAATTTGGCTGAAAGCCAACGTGATGTATATCATGAACGTGATGTATATCATGAAATAAATCGTTCGCGGGCGTGATTCATTGGGGGGGGGGGGGGTGTTTCGCAGCCATCACGGGGTGGCCATCACAGACCACCCCGGCTGCCCTAAGATCTACCAAACTACGAACATATAACAAATCTACTAAACAAGTATTTGGCAAAAAAAAAACCAGCATTGATCAAACTACCAAAAGATCAATATTAACTCAATTCACAAACTACCAACATAAATCAAATTTACCAAACTAACATGCGTTCATCGATCATTATATAAGCCTTTAAATAAAATAAGCTAGTTTACATGTGTAAATTGAGGAATTAGTGTTCCTCACCAAATAAATTCGATGGTGCAGCTGAAGTAGGTTTACGCCAATCCCCAAATTATGTCCACGCCTAGCACCCAACACCTTTTTAAAATATTATGACATTATCGGGCTATGATGAACCATTGTCTTCGGTTGAGCGTTGACTTTGGAAGTCGAACTCTCAATTGAATTGCGTTGTATTTAACAAGGATGATTTATTCACTTTGACCATCTCCTCCTATGGGGGAAGGATATACCTATGTTATATTTTAAAAAAAATAATAATATCACTAAAAGAAAACACAAAATGATTTTGTAGCCAAACTCATTACAACCAATACTTATATTAAAAATTTAGAACCCTTTTACATCAAATGATTATATTAAAAACAAAACTACATAAAAAAATATACAAAGGCAAATGGCTTTTGGAAGCATTCTGTGTTACGCTTATGCAACTTTATAACCTGAATATATTTTTTGAAGAAAGACTTGTCTTTTTAAATATCCCAGTTCATTAACTGAATTTATACCCGTCCACCAGACGGGCATAAAACTAGTTTAAGTTGTCACCGCTAATTTTATCGCCCATATTGCTCTCTTTTTTTGTAGTGAAGTAACTAACATGATAATGATTGATTATAAAGAATTTGGGTTACTAAATGATCTCTACTTGTAATCGTTTAACGTGCCCTTGCAAGTTGCATATGTCTTGCAACGTGAAGGTTGAACTAAAGAGGGTGTAATTCGGTGGCTAACAAGCCTTTGGTTAATAAATCATCAATTTGAAAAGCAGTAGACACATAGTGAACTAGAAGACTCTAAACAATCACCAATTTAAGAGAGGAAAACGATTTGAACATGAAGAAATTGAATTAGAAATATGCGGTTGAATGGATATTTTGTTTCATCAATGGTTACATGTCTACTTTAGTAGCAACGTCGATAATACTTCATCGAATATATAACTTGTTAGTAATCCATTGGTGGAGGTCCCTAGGAAAAGGGACGCATGCAATGAGCTTACTAGTTACTACCAACATATCACTGAGAATGTATACCAAGGATCACCGATGAATCATTGACAAAGTTAATGTGAGATCACCTTAACAATACCACCAACTAAGCGGCTAATCTTTTCACCGACGTATTAAAAAGTCGCAACTACGATTATCAAGGGCATGTTTGCGTAAGCTTATTTAAGTCCAAAAGGATTTCATTTTAAAAGAACTTATTAACTTATGACTTTTTAAAAATGAGTTTCTAAAAAGTGTTTGGATTAGCTTATGTGTTTTTTGAACTTTGGATTAGCTTAGGTGGTGAGGAAAACAAATAAGTCAATAAGTTGTTTTGTAAAAATTGTTTCGTTTAGTGCATGTTTGGGTGAACTTATTTCCCCTTCTTATAACTAACTTTTTAAGAAGTTAATAAGGTGAAAAATAGTGTTTCGGTAATGATTTGAAAATGAGTTTTTGTGTTTTGAAAAAGAGATAAGTTAGAAGTTAGAATTTGTGATGTTTTTATTAAGGAGAAAATAAGGTAGAAAAGGAGATAATTTAAATTGAGAGTTAAATATGCCTTTAGCTTATTATACTATAATAATAGAGCTTGGTATTTAAACAGTGATTTTATTATTATTATATTAATAGCTTACGATATGTATATTTAGTTCTTCTGCTTGGTTAAACGAAATAGGTTGTTGGTGTAGTGGTAGCATTGTTGTATGTTGAATTTTATGGCTCAGGTTCGACCCTTTTGTTCCCTTTTTTCCTTTCATTTACCCCACCTTTACAGCATTTTGTTTATTATAAAATTCGCACAGGACACGTGCTCTTCTTCTTGGCTGCCACCAACTTAATTCCACTTCCACGTAATGGGTGAGTGAGACTACTAAATCTATGTAACAGCTATATTCCTTTATCTTAGATTTGTAGCTAATTTTTTTTTCTTATGTGCAGGAGTAGATTTTGAAGACACGGTAGACATGCTACTATAGTATGCCAACGTTTTAACATTTATTTATTTATTTAGTTTTGAATGTGATATAAGCGTCGGTTTCTTCGGTTAGTTTAAAATTTTGGTTTTCAATCGCTATTTGAATGTTATCCGGTGGTAAAAATCATATTTGCCCACCAAGTGTTTGTTAAATTGTCTAAATGAAATTGGAACCTTGGTCTGTGTTTATGTGTGTCGAGGAGATGGATTTCATGATTGAACCGTACAAATCGAATAAAATCTACAGGTTTGGCCAATTTACGATTTGTACGATATGATTTATTTGTCATTTGATCTAAAGTTAGTAGTTTTTTATTGGTTGATAAAGCTGAAATGAAATGAAACATGCTCTTTTTACCCAGTGAATCAAGATTTAGTTGTGGAATATCTTAGATGTATAGACTTGGTTCATGCTCTCTGTGCATATGTTCATCAACTTTTGTGCTTATGTTTAGAATCAAGCTGGATTTCAAATAAAAACATTTTTTTAGTTGTTATTTGGAGGGATACTTAATTTAAAATCGTCGATATGTTAGCTATTTTACGGATAGTCTAATGCATACAAAATTAGATATGATTTTGTTTATATGTTTAATCGGTGTTTTTGGAATTTGATGATGATAGCTTTTGTTGTATTTTCCATTGATCTAGGAACTGTTATGACATCAAAGTTATTCTGCAAATTACGTTTTCCTTTACATGGTGAGCTTTTTTCCCATTGTCTTCTAATCTTTTTTATCCCGAAAATTAGGTCTTCATGTTTGATTTTTTCGTTCTGTGCTTTTAATGTCTTATGTTGCTCCGCTGAAGATTTAAGACTGGGTCTCAATAAGTTGCTGGACTTCGACCAGCACCAACAAATCGCCATCGGAATCTGGTCTCAATTATAAGTTTATACACCAGGTACATTTTTTCCCAATAATTGTTAAGAATTGCGACAACATACCACTTTGCTAAACTCACTACCATCAAATACATGAAGTGTTATTTGATTCATATGACACACTTTGTGTTTGCATCACTTTTGATTTTTAAACTAAAATGTAAAAGATATCTTAATCAAGTTTTTGTTTTGTAGAAAAACCCTTAAATCTGAGTCTATTTTCATTAATTAAATGTAAACGAAAACAGAACATTGATTAATAGTAGGTTAATAGTTTTATTTTCAATTGTGAGATTTGAACCTCCTTTCATTTAAAATATTACCACGTCTGCTAATTATAATGTTAGTTAAAAATCTTAGATCCAAAAGATATTAAATGAGTTGCATTAGTAGTTGTTAGTTAATAAGAACAGATTTACAAAAAGAGGTCGTCCGTTGGGTTTCATGTTCATTAACGTTTGTTCAAATAACTTTTAAGGGCACCTTTGAAAAATGGCATCCCTCCGAAAGAACTCCTTGCTAATCTCTACATGTATATTTGATCTAACCTTTCTAAATATGCAACTTTAGAATTATCTCATAACAGACCAGCTACTGTTAAGATCAAATGAAATATGATAAAATTGTATATGAGTAGTGTGTGGGTTTGAGTGAAATCGACCCAACAAAAGAGGGGAAAGGAGACTCTAAAATTTATTTGGCTTCAAAAATTTAGTGAACATCTTTATCTTGCAGCTAACACTTAATTTTCCGTGTTGTTTTGGATCCTTATTTCTACCCAAGAAACCAAGAGGTCAAATCGAGGGGCATCAACTAGGACCATCATCAAGCAAAGGTAAAATTGTTACCATCTTTCTAATTGTAAGTTTATTGCATTTCTCATGATTAGTATAACAATCAAGGTACATTGTAAATTGGTTACATAACCATGTTATAAAACGTGTCGAGGTATGGGTTCATGACCTTTTAATGGTGTCCTAAAAGTGTGTTATTGATTATATGACTTAAAAGCAAAAATGGTGCGTAATATGTGTGATGGTTCTACGAACCATAGAAGCATGAGAAGCGTTTGGGTCATATAACCATATTTAAGTGATCAAGAAGTATGTGTTTACAATCAAGTAATGGTTTGACCAAAAGTGAGATTTGGTCTTATAACAATAAAAATATATTATGTAGTAATGGTGATATGACCTAATGATCATAACAAAAAGGAGTATAAGGTGACAGTATTTACCAGATGAAATCATGTTGCGATAATGTATTAAAAGGGGAGTTTGCATCTTATATGTTTATGTGGAATTCCTATCCTAAATATGATTTGATGATGTAACACAAATGATTTGAAGACAAAAGTAATAGAATAAATTTATAGTTATAGCGTAAGCTTATAACAGTATATTATTTCAATACAGAGGCTGGAAGCCTGGAAGAGGAGCAAACCGTATGCCTTATTGAAGCCATTTTTAAAAAAAATCTTACATCATGTTCAGTTGCAAAATTTGTTGGAAATGGATATAAATTTAAATAATTGAGATTTCAATATGTTTTTCTATGATGTTGGTTCAAGTTATTTTTGTTGATTTCCTCATATCATTTGGATCAAATAAGCGATTTAATAGAGTTCAAGAGTTCATCTTATCATCTTATATTACCCTATAATATCAAGGCTTGTCTTGCTATATGATAGTAACAAAAGCAAGTGCGAAACCGCTTAAGTTTATGAAATAATGCAGTATAGCGCGCAGCAACGCGTGCGAGATAAAACCTAGTTTATGTAAAATGACCAAAAAAAGATATAAGTTAAGGAACATTATAAAGTTATAAGGGCATGTTGGATAATTTCCCTAATAAATCATTATGAGCTTCAAAAAGTCTTAACTCCATTATTTTTTCAAAACCACTTAAAAGTTAAAAAGACAAATAAAAAGCGAAAACATTAAAGACTTATGTGTTACGCAATATATTTTGTTAACTGACTTAACTTCTTGTTAAATGGTTATGGAGGTATCGACAAGAAGGAGAGTTTTTGGGGAGAAGAGTGATTGATTCTATACATGGTTCTAATAGAAAATGGGAGGTTTACCCACATTGTTCGAGTTTCCCTGGTACATGGACGGAACTGGTCAGTTGTGGTTTTCGTCTTCGGGTGGGAGACGTCAGTAGTGTGAATATGATAAGGGGCTGTCTTGGGAACGGTTCCGAAATTCGATTTTGGATTGACCCTTGGTTGTCCCGAATCCCTCTTAAAACTATGTTTCCTGACTCTTTCTGCTTGAAATGGATAAAGGTTGCAAGGTGGGGGAGAGAATTAATGGTGGGGTAGCTTTCTCGAGTGTCCAGTGGAGTTGGAGGAGAGACCCTTCGGCTACCAATGAAACTCAACAAAAGCTAGAGTGTGAACAACTTCTTCAGGCCCAGGTCTTGGGTACTGTTGCTGATCGATGGGGGTGGGATAATGGGACAACTAACGGCTTTTCGGTTCAAGAAGTTAAGAAGTGGTTGGACAGCAGCCATTTGAGTACAAGTAATATGGTTTTTAAATGGTGTAAATGGGTCCGAATCAAATGTAATGTGTTCATGTGGAGATTGTTGATGGATAGAATTCCTACTAAACAGGCGTTAGCTAGGCGAAATATAAATTGCGGAGATGCTTTATGCAGCTTTTGTGAAGACCAAGTGGAGAGTGTAGATCACGTGTTCACCGCTTGTTTGGTGGCTAATGGTGTTTGGAGTGGGATAGCTAGATGGGTGAATCTACCTATGTTTTATTTCTTCTCGGTGGGCGATATTATGCAAACTTATTGGATAGATTCGTGGCCGGCGATTAAGAGACTAGCGTTACAAGGCATCTTGATCATATCGTGTTGGCGTATATGGAAGACAAGGAATAAAAGGATCTTCAAGAATGATAAGCGAAACGTTGCGGAGTTGATTGCGGACATAAAAGCATTGGGCTTTATTTGGTTCTCTAATAGATGTAAAAAGGGTACGGTGGGTTGGAAAGATTAGCAAAAGTTTAACTTTGATGTGATGTAACTTTGGTATGGGTATCTTCGCCTTGAAGATTCCCCCGGTTTTGGTGTTGTTTAATAATATTTGCCTTTCAAAAAAAAAAAAACTGACTTTAACTTCTTGGAGAAGTTAGCGGAAAAATAGAGAGCCAACATGCTCAGAAAGATATTATTTTTTTTCTTCTTCTTTAATTTTGTTATTCCACCACTTGTGTAATGTGTATTTTACTACAAAACAAAATTTCTTCCAATAAAAAGAATGAAAAAACATGTGTGAATTTAAATGGGCTGGGCCCAAAAACATGAAAAAGACATATCGTTTTGGTCCTTAATGGGCTAGCCCAAAAACATGAAAAAGACATTCTTGTCATCACTGTACTTTCACACACAACACGACCACCTCGTAACACTATACCTCCTTTCCCATTCACAAAATAAATAAATAAATAAATAAAATTATTCTTTTTTTTTTTGAACGGCTAATTTTTTTGTCAATCTCTGAATCTCAACACCAATTGGTTTCTTGAACTGTCCAACAATGAGATTAAGAAGACATCAAAGTCCATTAATTTCACCAAAAGGTTTAATCTTTTGTTGTGTAATATGTACCCTTTTAGGATTATTACTACTCACCATCTTCACCGGCGTCGATCTCCCCGCCGGAACCACCGTTCTGCCGTCACCGGAGCTGCACAACACGGCGGCGAAACGTGCACCAACTTGTGCCACGGTGGAAGATATGGGTAAAGAAACTGTTGGTGGTAATGATTCTTCGAAACAAACTTTGAAAGTTCGTGAATTGATTAATAATCATTTCAAGATTCAAGGTAACATGTTCTTGACAATTTTATTTATTATTATTTTTTTTAAATTATTTCAGTTTTTTTTAGGTCACTTATCGCACCGATACTGAACCGAAAGCCAAAACTTGGGTTATAGTTACAGCTGGTGGGTTTAGATGGTGGTAGGTTAAGCTCAAACAGTAGGTGTAAGTGTGTAACACCCTAATCAAGTCCATAGTTATCAAAGGCGCTAGGCGCACTCAAGGCGCGTAGGCCTCTCCTGGGGCCTAGGCACGAGGCACAAAAAAAGCGAGGGTCTGAGATTAAAAAAAAACGAAGAAAGAAAATAAAGTAAATATATATTAAAATAATACTATTTTCATCTAGTTAGTATCAACAGTTTAAGATATTGATATAGTTTTCCTTAGATAAAAGTAGAAATTTGGCTGGAATCTAGCCATAAGTTAACAAATTTGGCTGGAAACTCCGGAATTTGAGAATCTAGCTGAAATATGCACGTAAACCATCACCTGGAGAATTAAAGCGCAATTTCCTCGACTCAAAGCGCAAATGCATCGCCTGGCCTAAAAAATGGGCCTAGGCACAAGAAGCGATGGTTTTTAACAACTATGATCAAGTCCCACATCGGTTGTGGACATGAGAGATGCTGGGTTCATAAGGAATGCCGGACGTTAAATATCAGCAACGCGATTTGGGCACATTGGTTGTGGATGAGAGGAAAACTCTATGGCTAAGCGTGCTCAGTGAGTTTAACAGTAAATTATTAATAGGATGGGTGACCTGTTGGGGAAGTGTCCTCTTGGGCAACCAAGAACACGGATATTGCAGTTGGTATAGGCTTGATTCGCACCCTAATAGCTCCAGGATGTCCAGTAAAACTTTGCTCGATTCGAGATATCAAAAAATATTTATCTGAAACTATGTGTTACAATACAGCTCGATTCGAGTGCGAAAGTTGGCCTGTAATGAAACTGGAAATATGTGCATGTTGTGCACAACTACACATACAAAAGGGTTGAGAGTTGAGCATTAATTTTTTATTATTTCAACTTATACTTGTAATTTGATATCTTTAAATGTTATGTGTTTATTTATTAGGAGCATCGCGGATTCGTTTACTATCTCCAGACCAGTTCTGCAAGCAGAATTTTGTAATGGGCAAAGCTTCAGAAGCTGGATTCGGGAATGAAATGTACAAGATCTTAACAGCTGCGGCGCTTAGCATTATGCTAAATCGTTCACTGATTATTGGTCAAACGAGGCATATTGGTTCTTTCTTTTTCTTACTCTTTAAGCTATAACCAACTCTGTAGGGGGCTAATTGTGTGTGGGTTGGTAAACAAATCAAAATGTAACTTTTCTATAACGGGTCAAAATGGGTCAGTTCGGTTCAGGCCATGGAATACTTTTTTTTTTTTTGAGTTTTATACCTTTATATACGGTTAATGTATTTGATAGGATTACAGAAACAATATTACTACAACGATAGTATATTAGTATAGTATATGATGAATTAAAACTAATTATATTTATGTCACTTCCAATATAGTTTGGGTGATTTCGATCCGCTTTGTTCAAGCTGCTTCCATTTTATTTGTATTTTAAATTTATCCGTTTGACCGTTTATAAGTGGGTTATAATTGCCCCTTTAACAAACTAGTACATATTTTTGTAAATAAAAAACAAATACTTACTTCTGTATTCGTGTTTAACAGGGGCAAGTATCCGTTCGGGGGGACTATATAACATATGCCAATTTCACATTTACTTTAAAGGAAGTGAAACATTTATGGAAAAAGAACGATTGTGTAGGAAAGTACGGGCGGCATCTTATTATGAGGGTTGATGATTTTGAGAAGCCTTCGGAAACAAATGCACTTTGTAGTAACTGGAAAAAGTGGAAGCAACGATTATATGGTAATCTTTAGGATCATATAATCGCATATGCACATAATATTCGCAAAAAAATGAAAATTGCACATGATATTAATGTGTTTATATGTGTGTTTAAATTGTTTTTTCTTTTTCTTTTATGCAATTTAAAGTTGCATATGGTTGGTTTATATCGTAAGTGGATATAAACAGATGACGATATTGATTTTAATCGTGTCATACCAGGTTTAAAGGTACAACTGACGCTGTGGCAGCGCAATTTTTCCTAAAGAATATACACGTTCAGATGAGGAAATCGGCTTCTGCATTATTTGGCAGCACTGAAGTTCTTCGTTCTAGACCGAATGTAATTGGTGAGCTGCTAAGAGTGCTAATATCACCTTCACCGGATGTTCAAAATGCCGTTAATTGGGTTATAGGTGGAGGTCGTGATCCTCGTCTTGCTGTGCATATGCGCATGCTCATGAATAGGTACAAGAACTTATAGTCTTAACAATCATGTTAAAGATGATCATGATATTTCTAGTCTTCTGAGTATATTAATGTATCTTCTCGTTGCCGACAGTTTTAACCCATTTACTAATGAAGTGTCGTCTCTGAATATATGGCTAACGGTTTAAACAGAGTTAATAGCTAAATTAGTCCCTGAGGTTTGGCCAGTTTGCTACATCAGTCCAAAATCGAAACTTTTTACATCTGGGTCCTTCTGTTTTACATTTTGTTGCCAAATTTGTCCCTAACGCTAAACCCAGTTAACTATTGTCGTTAACTCTGGGGGTATTTTTGTCTTTTTGGCTGCCCCCTTTTTAAAACCAATTTAAACAGAGTTATTCATACCCCCAGAAGACAAAATTACCCCGATGTAAAAAGGGGGCATCTAAAAAGACAAAAATACCCCAGAGTTAACGATAATAGTTAACTGGGTTTATTGTCAGGGACGAATTTGGCAACAAAATGTAAAACAGGACCCTGATGTAGAAAGTTTCGATTATGGACTGATGCAGCAAAACTGGCCAAACCTCAGGGACGATTTTGGCCATTAACTCGTTTTAAACACAGAAAATGAAATGTTTTGCCTTTACATTATGTAACAGGTTTTACTCTTCATACTTATAGGTCTCCTAGAGCGGTCAATGCGGTTTTGAATTGCATCAAAACCACCATTGCGGGAATCCATCAACCCCGTCTTGTATTGATCTCTGACACACCGTCCCTCGTTAATGACCTTACGCCAAACTTCATGGGTTTACAGAGGTACATTTCTATCAGTCAAACTTTATAAAATGTGTTGTTGATATTGAATGATGCATTGTTAGGTTCTTCATTTTGAGTACAAGAAGTTTAAAGGGAACATTTCGGGTGGCAGCATGGTTGCAGCTGCGGGTGTTGGGTTTAGAGCGAAAGACTGGGGGCCTGCGCCTCGGTGGGTTGCTTTCGTTGACTTCTTTTTAGCGTCACGGGCAACACACGCTGTAATAACGGGTGCCCAAAGACGTGTAGGGACCACTTATGCACAACTTATCGCTAGCACTAGCGGCAAGTTATCAACTCGGTAATCAATCTGCCAATAGTTCCTTATAGTGTTCAATCTAAAGATCCTTTTTCGAGTTTTTTAAAACCTACTGACCCAAAACACGAGACGGAAAAACTAGATTTTGGGTTATCATATCTAACCCGTTTGATAAACAGGTCGTGCTTGGGTTGATCTGTTTAATAAAACAGGCTGTGTCGGGGTTGACATGTTTAAATCCATTTAAATATACAAGTTGACATGCCAGCCTGTTTAATTAAACATATCGACTCGTTAACCTGTGTACGCACCCGTTTAACTTACTTCTTTGATAGAACTCATGTTACATGTAAATCTCAGATCAAGATCAAGGCGGTCCTGCGAATTTTTCATTCATCAGCAGTTTTCAAAACAATCTTTTGCGCGGAGGGTTACAGCATCAAGTCGGGTGGGGTCATGTTTGGAACCGGTTTGCAGGTCAGTTAAGTTGTCATAGCCAGCCGAATCAGTGTGCACTCACTCCAGTTCTTCCTCCGGATGGTGGGACGGGCAGTGGCAGTCACCTATACACGAGACATGCGCAGAATGGAAGGGTATTTTATGGCGTGAAACTTACTGGATTCGGAACGGTAAATGAAAAACCGTCTTCGAGATCATTGTAAGGCTAAAAAAGCTATTACAAGAACTATTCCAATATGTAATAGATTCAAAATGCTTCTTAACAAACCATTAAGTCCTATAATGTGATTCTTTTAAGGTTGATGTAACATATACAGAGGTTAGTTGATAGAAATCAAAGCAAGAAAAAACTTACTGAAAGGAACTGTTGTAATAGTGTTTTAGCCCATTAGTTTTGAAAGAGTTGATTGCACAAATGGTCCTCCTGGTTTGATTATATTGCATGTTTGGCTACCGAGAACGAAAAATTGTTAAACTTAGTCCAAACATTTGTGAGTTAATGCACAAATGGCCAATGTAGTTTGATCATATTTGCGCGTGTTTGGCTCAGGAATGAAAAATTGCCTTCTTAGGCAAATACTTGTGAGCGGGTTGCATGTTTAACCCTGGTGTTAATGTCCATCCACGTGAGAGTAATTCATCTTTTTAAATTGTACACTCCGATAAAAATTATTAACAAAATACATAAAATTTACTATTGTCTATCCTAAACATAACTAAAACTATCACTAGTCAATGCGGGGGATAACTCACTTCCTAGAGGCATATGCATCTTTTGGCACACGCGCGCGCGTGTGTGTGGCCTGGGGGGGGGGGGTAGGTTTAATCCGTGACAGGTGAGAATATTGGTGTTAGTAGAATAAGAATTACATTTTCCTTTAAAAATAAAATAATTGTCATTACTATGACACCACCACAATTTTTGAACATAAAACTCCCAGTAAATTAAGTTGAGATACATATACGTAAAACAAACGATTACCAACAAATAATAATGTGTTTACATACGTGTAATAAACGGAATAATCTTATCAAACCATTTAATCTTGAGAACAATCCTCACCATAAACAGCTAAGAATCAATTAATTAAACAAATAAAATCTATTTAAGCCGATGACCAAGAGACAAAACCATTAAACGTGCCGAACAATACCGTCAATCTAACTGAAAAAATGAACTGATTTTTGGTTAATAAAATTGACTAAATGAGGGACTTTGGTTTTGGCTTCGGTCGAAGATAATAACCTAACCATGTACATCTTAGTAGTGTCTGTGTTTCCCGCCACAATTATAGTGCGCACTTGTTAGTAATACAAACACAAAAGAATTTTTAAAATATTTTCGGGGACACTTGTTTTAGCTCTAACTTATCTATTGATTTTGACTAGACTCAGTGAGAACTTAACAAATATATTAGTTACATTTTTTATATTTTATTTAACATACCAAATATATATTTATATAATACAAATTATTAGACAATAATAGTAAGTATTTATAAAAAATCGATTAACTATTATTGTAATAAAAATAACT
>JAUTDX010004509.1:0-23455 GCA_030844895.1 Ambrosia x helenae
TAGAAAAAAAATCCATCCCCTTTGTGTTGGGCATATTAAATGAGTTTGTGTTAATACCTTATGCTTTGTCTATTGTACTTTTTTTTAGCTAGGTGTTTTATAAAGTGAAACCGGCAAGACATGTTGACACTAGCATTACACTTGTGCCTGTGTATCTCAGCATAAGCTTTTAAGATTTAAATAAAATGTGGTAACCTCAAAAGCTTGCTAATTATGTAACATTCGAACAACAAAGTAAAGTTGCATCGCGTTAAAGAAAAAAATTGAGTTATTTATCGGTAGATGATAGGAATATGAACCCTCACTTGCTATAAACGTGTGCTAATACCATAAGCAATGAAGCCGATATTAACTGATTTCTCATCGCGCCCCTTACTTCATAAACCGTAGTTGTTAAAAGTCATCGATTTTACGCCTTTGGCATTAACACGTCGTAACGAGCGTTGCGTGGTTCTACGATTATGTCTTCATTCGGTGTTATTTTTCCTTTTTTTATTTATTTTACTTTTACAAGCTTTTTGGTGTTGGTGGTCGTTGACGGTGATATGACATTGATGCTACGTGACACGGTTTTACGCCCCCGCCGCAACACGCGGGGGCTTAATACTAGTTTGTGGGAATCAGTAAAAAAACAACATTTCGTCTCTCTATATACATGTTAATATTTTCATTTTCTTTAAACAATATTTTTTTACAAATAAGTTAAAATCAAAATTTCAACAATAGAACTATATATAATTTTGACTAGATTATATGAGGTTGACAAATCTAATATGACATATTAACTTTATATATAAAATTTTTATACATATACATAGGTTAGGTCTGATAATTGCTATAAACTGTTGTTAGAAATATTATTATATATTTATTTAACAAAAGAGGTTAGATATATAATTTCATTAACAAAACAACTATAGCTAGAAGTTTTTTTTTTTAAAATATTAGCTGTCTCTTTTTTTTATTTGTAATCTCGACTTATATTTCAATATTATATGACTTTTTATATTTTTATAGATGTATTATATAACTTCAACACTAACGTCGAATTATTACCAATAGTTTTTTGAGGAGTGTTTGGAATGCATTTGAAAATAACATCATTATTAAGATTATTATGAATATGCAATAAAAATTTAGAATATGAAAATGCTTTAAGGGAAAAAGATATGAAAATACAAATGACGCTTTCTTCTACTTTTATAGAGAAAAAACAACCATTTAATTTAATTAATATTAAATAATAAAAGAAATAATTATAATAAAGTAATGTTGTCAGAAAACCCAAAACATCATTTTCAAACATATTTTGAGCTGAACATCTGCTAAAGCATATCTAAAACTCTGTTGAAATAAAATGACCATCTGTTGAAATAGAATGACCATCTGCTAAATTATATATGCTCAAGTATAACATAATTTATTACATTATACGCCAAAGTAAAAACAACGTATAGTATTTTGATGTAACTTGGCAAGTTTGCGAAATAAATAATCTTTTATAAGAAAAAATAAATAAACAAAAAAAACTCAATGAATACCACCACACACCCCTTCGTTAGTCAACATGTGGAATGGAAACTTGAAACTCTATAAGTATTGATGCAGATTTCATTACAAACACGAATCTAGGGAATTATTAACGAAAATGCTAACAACTCTTAGATATGAAAACTATTATTTCCAATCAGTAATCTAACAAAAATTACCAAATTAGCAATGTACATCTGCTAAAGTATTTCTAAAAGTCTGTTGAAATAAAATTACCATCAGTTTGACGAAAGTCTACTAATATTGAAACATATACCAGCAAAACACTATATTGCCAAGTAACGCATTTTACAATATTCAACTTAACAAACTAAAACGAAAATTCTAACTTTGGTAGAATCCTTTCCAGAATTCAATACAAAGAAAGAAAAGTATAAATAGGTTATTCTATGTTTATGACCGATTTCCTTCCTGTGTCACCAGCAGACTTCTCTGGCGAATACATATTGATTGTTTGTAAGGATTTTCCGAGAACACCAATTCCATCTTCAACACTAACATCAAATTATTACCAATAGTTTGTTGAGAAGTGTTTGGAATGCATTTGAAAATAAGATCATTATTAAGATCATTATGAAAATGGAATAAAGATTTGGAATGTGAAAATGCTTTAAGGGAAACAGATATGAAAACAAATGCCACATTCTTCTACTTTTATAGAGATAAAATAACCATTTAATTTAATTAATAAGAAAAGAAATAATTGTAATAAAGTAATGTTGTCAGAAAACCCAAAACATCATTTTTAAACATATTTTGGGTTAAACATCTGCTAAAGCGTATCTAAAAGTAAGTTGAAATAAAATGACCATCTATTGAAATAGAATGACCATTTGCTGCATTACATATGCTCAAGTATAACATAATTATTATTACATTATATGATAAAGTAAAAATAACGTATAATATTTACAATATATATATATATAGGGTAGAGATCCTAAGAGAACCAACCCCTATTTGAGAACTGAGAGAACCATTCTGGTCCACACATTTCATATAAAGGCAAAAAAAAAAATTTGTTTTTTTTGCTTTAATCGCACATTTTTATGCAAGGAAAAAAATTTTTTTATTTTTTTTGAAATTTTTTTCATTTATACATATGTGTATATGTCAATTATACATATATGTATATAGCAATTATACATATGTGTATATAGCATTTTTCAGCTATACATATGTGTATATTTCAGCTATACATATGTGTATATTGCATTATACATATGTGTATAATGCAATTATACACATGTGTATACTGAAAAAAAAAATACAAAAAAAATAAAAAAAAATTTCTTACATATAAAGCAGTGATTTTTGCAAAAAAAAAAAAAATTTTTTTTTTTTTTGCCTTAGAGAAATGTGTGGCCCAGAATGGTTCTCTCAGTTCTCAATTTGGGGAAAGTTCTCATTTGAACCAAATCCTATATTATATATATATATATATATATATATATCAAGTTACAAATTAAAATTAAGGCGACATCATAAATCTTTAGTAAAAATCGGTTTATGAAAGAACTAAGATTTTCAAATTAATAATCTAACAAATAGAAATATTTAGAATACATTATAATATGATAAATATTTTGTTTGATTCATTATACCATATATAAATAACTTAATTTTAGTAATTAAACTTCACATTATACATTTTTATATAAATAACCATCTGCTTGACCAAAGTCAACCATTGTTGAAACGAATCTTCTATTTACCGTATGCAACTGTTTGATAACATCTGTTGACTGTTCAACAGTATAATAAAACAACTTAAATGAGTTAAAAATTCTCAAACAGAGTTAGTATATGATACAGATGTTGACCATCAAAATTTTTCATCAGATATATGCCTCGTCACTTCACAAAAATAGCCTTTTTGCCATATCAGCAACCCTTTTTTAATTCTTTTATTTCTCAAAAACAAACGTAACACTGTCTTATTGACTTTTAAATACGCAAAAATGGTTTTCCCTCTTCCACACCCTAAATAGATTTCACATCATCTCCTTCAATCTTCAGCATGGATCTTCAATTAAAATGCCCTCATAACAATCTACCATACCTTGTTAAAACAGAAGATAACCGAGAATTTCACTCAATAATCGATATTCTCTCAAATTAGAAATACATACCCATTCTCACCGCTGACGCTCCAATATATGTTGACACTCTAAAAGAATTATGGGTGAACGCGAAATTTATAGATAAAGATCAAAAGATTGTTTCAAAAAATTGGAGATATAGATATTCTGATTACCGCACAATCCATCTCCACTACGTTCTCACTAAACGACTTGGAAGGTAAAGTTTCTTTTTTGAAAGATGAATTCAAGGAAGAGTTCCCTAAAAGAGGGTATGTAGGTTCGAGCGACTGAGACAACAATAATGAAACCAAATTTTCCCCATAAATGAAGTTTTTCATCCATGCCTTTCTTATTTGTCTATTCGCAAAGACAACTTCTTTTAATGAAATACCTTTGAACATAGAGTATCTTGGATATGCAATTTTAAAAAACAATGATTACAATTTATCCAAGGCTGTATTCTCATATCTAGTTCGCAATTTAAAAGCAATAAACTCTACTAAAAGTAAGCCATTCCTACTATATCCAAGACTGATAAGCTTCTACTTGCAAAACCTTTTGACTGGAGAGAATTTCAAAAAAAAAGATGTACCTTTTACAATTAAAAGCTTGTCAGATAAAAACTTCACAAAAAGGTTCCAAATTAAAAGCAAAGAAAGTTCAGTTTCAACATATGTCGTTGCAACATCTGTTCCTGAAACAACTGCTACTACTGTTGTCCAACTTACTATAACAACTGCTGTAGAAACCATAACAGGTAAGTCGACAAATAAACCTAAACCAAATAGGCCAAAAAAATTAAAACAACTGTTGCAACAAAACCCCAACCTTCTCATTCAGGCCCTACTTCTAGAATTACAACACCTTTTGAACCATTGTTTCAATCTGTTTCTCAAACTCAGCCAGATACCATTTCCTCTCCATTTTCTATAATGAGAATGTACAATCGAAACAAACTGAAACCGAGAAGGCAACAACTATTGACACTATACCTATGGACTCTGTTCCAGTTGGAAGTCCCGAGAACCAAGAAAAAGGAGCATTCACCTCCTTTGACAGTGACTCAACTCATGTGAATGATACAAATATCATTACCACATCTGGTAGGATTTCTGATAATCCTATTAATGTAGGTGATGACTTAAAATATCAGGAATTGACAGAAAGAGTCAACAAACTTGAATCTTCAATGGAAGCAATGATTGAATTATGCAATGGGTCAGCATCATCTATTTTAATAAGATATGGGAATCGTTGTCCCAATTATCCAAACTCACAAAGAAATGGTAGACCTTAATCATAATTCTCACATGGCATTGATAAGAAACATGGTGGACGCTAGATAAAAAGATACTCAAGCTGACATCAAAACCATCAAAAACCATCTAGCAAAGACCACTGGCTCTGCCCCAATGACAATTTATGAGGAAGATCATGAAAATAATGATGATGCCGAAAGAAGGACAAAGATCAAGATAAAATAAACCTGGCACCTGCAAAGGAAGCACAACCAAACACATCAAACGCTTATAATGTGCAAACAGCTGATAATCCAGGATCTGCTCCAGTCATAACCACTGTTGAGCAGCAATCTACTGTGGCTTTAGAGAAGAGAGTTGATGAAAGTGCAAACCAAATGGCAGAGAAAGAGCTGTTAGATTAGTTGAAAATGAAAAGGATCGAGAAGCCAAAGCTTCCGCATTGATTAAACAAAGAAAAGCTCTGCAAATGAAATAGGAGGATATAGGCTCCTCAAAACTAACATTCCCTACAAACACTGATAGCCAACAAACCACAAAATTAC
Source organism: Ambrosia x helenae (assembly GCA_030844895.1). NCBI lineage: Eukaryota > Viridiplantae > Streptophyta > Magnoliopsida > Asterales > Asteraceae > Ambrosia > Ambrosia x helenae. The sequence continues at coordinate 5,440 of JAUTDX010004509.1, forward strand.
CACACCAAACACCAATCCAAACAACATCTGTTGCAATTGAAAATGTGCAAACTCATGTTCCCACCACAACTGCTATTACAAACTTACCAATTACTTCACAACCAGAAAAAACAGCCATAAAAAGACATACACCACCAACTCCAACCATTTTGTACAAGAGAAAAAAAAATACTTTCAAAGCCCAAGATGATAAAAATCACACCGATCCTAGCCCAGATCAAGAATGTATCTTCAGAGTACCATAAGGGCTTTCTGAACTTGTCCTTGACTTACCAGCAATAAAACATGAGATAGACTATTTCTTCTCAACAGATAATCCATTATCACTGTCTTTCCCGTCTCTTGAAGGTTTTACAAAACCTAAAAATGTAGATCACTATTTAGAACTGAAAGATGAACAGGTTGACATACTTCTAAATCAGAAAAGTGTTGGGAAAGATGACAGGGAAACTCAGCTAATCTGTCAAAATTTACTAAGCAAATTAAGAATATTAGAAGAATACACATGCAATCTGTCCAAGTCAATGTCTGAGAGGCCAGTTGATTGTGATATGGAAAACATTTTGAGAGAAGGATATCTTACTGAAATAATGAAGAGCAAACCTTACAATGCAAGGGAAAGTCAATTTGCTGGTTGGGATTCTAAGTCACTAGAGAATGAACTTAAACAGAATTAAAGAGATGGCTAAAGAACCTTATCGCAAACCAACTCCACCTAACTAGAAGAAGGGAAAACAAACTGACCCTACAATAGCTTTAAAGTTAAAAAGAATAAGACAAGAGTTGGTGGCTGCTGATTATGGAAAGATGAAATCAGTTGCTAAATGGAAGGAATCAACACTGATTGATGCTTACAAAGAGCTTGGGAAACGAAGGAAAGTTGATCCAACTCTGCCGAGAAAGCCAAATTATACTGATGAAGACCAACCAATTCTAAACATCCAAAAACATAAAACTCTGTTCTCAAGAGATGATCTTATGACAGACAGATTTAGGGAAATGATCGGGCAAAGTAATCAATCAGAATCAAGGACAGATAAGGAAGAGCCTAATAACGACAATTTGCAACACAAGAAAGACTGCTGAAAATAAAGTGTGTTGAAACCTTAGCAGTTGCTAACCCCAACAGATGGTGAACACTAACAATTAATATAACATCTGTTTAAATACCATCTGTTATATTTCCGATAATACTGACTGAAAATGAATATAACATCTGTTTAAATACCATCTGTTATATTTCTGATGATACTGAGTAGCATCTGTTATATTAATAATGATATTGAATAGCATCCGTTATACCTACGATAATATTAAATAGCAACTGTTATATTTGATAGTTAAGAATTATGGTACAACAGACCTTGGATAATAGGAAATTCATAGTAATAGATATTACCTAACAGACAATCTGTACTTCATACTCAATATTTTAAGAAATAATTCACATTTTTACTGACAACTAATGCTTTCTAGATAGTATGCAAAATCAGCTTAATATTGTTCAATTCCAACTAATATACAACCGACTCTAATTCAATAATTTTAAAAAAAAATTTGTTGTCTACTAAATTCACGTTTAATAACACAACACATATTACTCAAAAAGCTGATAACTTTTGGGCTTAAATCGCTTCTTCCGCGCTCTTTTGCATGTAGAGGATAACTCACCAACGTTTAGTATATCAGCATCTTCAAATCTTCTTTTTCTATTGGGAGTTATAGTAGAATCCAGTACAACATCAACAGAAGAGGAATCAGCCGTACAGACACAACATCCTTCAAAAAATTCACAAAACAAATAATGATCTATTAAATAAGAACACAAACTTTACAAATATCTTAATCAACTTACACAAAAACATACTCACCTTTAACATCAATTGACTACCGCCCTACTCAGATTCTGATTGGTTAACAAATTTGAATTCTGTAACGCCCCAAAACCCGAATTTTAATTTTAGTAGCATGTTTTAGTGTGTTATGGCATGGGGTGAAATAACTAAGTATCTAATTTAGTAGGTATACAAGTAAAGGAAATATAATAAGGTTTTAGTCAAAGTTGGATGGGTATCAAACATGAAGGGTTGAAATTGTGAAGAACCAAAACTAAAACACAACCCACTTTTGGTGGGATATGTTATACGATACACACACACACACTTCAGGAGAATGTGTGTGTGTTTGTGTATTTGTGGGTGCTCTCTACCACCAAATGAACAAGGGAAAGGGAGATTGCATGTAGGATCTGAGAATTGAGAAGTGTTCATCACCTTCTAAGCACCAAGTAAGTACCCATTCTCTATTATGAAACTTCTTGGTTGAAGCTATTGGTAGGTTTTGATGAACCAACCCTAAATTGGGTAAATTGTAAGCATTAGATGGTTAAATTCATGTTTTGATGCACTAATCTAGTGTCATTAATGATTTTGGTAATCTCAAGTGGCATTTTGATTTAGGGTTCATGTTCAAGGAAAAATGGGGGTTTTTACCCATGATCATTCTTGAACAAATTTGATAAATAGATTGAAAGAATTTGTGTTTTGCTATGTTGATATCTATTGAAAGAAGGGTATGTAATGTAGGCAAATAACGCGATGATTGGTGTTATGAGTTATGAAAGTAGGCATAAAATACTTGTACATTGAGCTTAGAATGTTGTATGCACACCAATTGTTCGATGAAATGTCTAGATGAACTTGCATGCAAGTAATTGATGAATATGAATGGAATATGATGATTGTTAGTAATTAACATAAAGGATGTGTTTGATGGAAACCATGTGTGAATTAGAATGGATTGTATGTAGGTATATATGTGTATGCACATAAGTGCTCTTATGGTTAATAACGGTCTAAGGTAGCGAAATTCCTTGTCGGGTAAGTTCCGACCCGCACGAAAGGCGTAACGATCAGAAATTACTAGTTTTTCGAGCCCCCTTTATAGGAGGTGTCCTATAATATGTGAATTTGTATGCAAAACTCGACAAGTATGAGAGTAATGTGATAATTGGTGCAATTGATAGTAGGTTAACATAAGGATTTCGTCTTAAAGGGTAATCATGTGGGGACTTGGTTGATTGTATGATATGGTAGGAAGTATGCATTAGTAATGTGTACACTAATGCTTTAATACTATGATTGGAATGATGAATAATCTTGCATGTTAATGATATAGGAATGTGATGTTTATGGTGTGTTTCATATGATCTAGTCATCAATATGGACATATGTTTTAAGTAGGAAGTTTGTATAGTTGGAAGTTGACTTTCTGAAAAGTCAACAATGTATGACTAACATGGTTATGCTTCCTAACATGATTGTGGGATTAAGGAAATCATGTGATATATGTTAGATTATCTAGGTGTCATACATGATGATATGTTGAATTGCTTGATTGATAAACAATGTGGTAGTTAATTATGTAATATGCATATTAGTAATTGACCGATGAAAGTCATGGGAACAAGTAAATGTAATATGATTGATAGTATGCATAGTTGTGTATGCTAACGGAATGGTGGGAATGATAACATGAATGCGTAGGCAACATAGGCTCAAGCATGAGTGGCTAATGGGTCAAGTGGAGGCAAGTAGCAAGCATCAACTTGGAGGACATAAGGTAAGTGGTTCTTATTCCACTTAGGATAATGAATCTTAACATGTATATGTGTTTGTAAGTAGTATGAGGACCGTGGATGATGGAACGTAAATAACGAGGTTAAGGCTTGAGTTGGAGTTTATAATGGAATAAACATGGCTTCGAATGGATCGGCGCGGGTGGGTCAAGAAGGGATGGAAAGGAGAATCAAAATGAGGAATGTGCAGAGTCCACCGTAAGGTACGGTGGCACCATCCCTTACGGTGGCCCCTGCAACAATTTCCCCACCGTAAGGCAGGAAGGAACCACGGTTGGGTTTCTTGTGGTCCACCGTAACTTACGGTGGCCACCGTAAGTTACGGTGGGACCTAGAGATTTATATATTTTTTTTAGTTTATTCTATCGTATGTTGATGTTTCGCTTACGTACGCGACTCTTAATAGCGTTTAACGCATCAATTAATATTGTTGGACCTCGTGTAAGGTTACGTAAGGGTGTAGCATGTAATACTAATGTTAGTTTTGTAATATGATCATAGTACGGAATGATACAAGTGCGTGTTGTTTAATTGATACGTTGCTCGATGGTATCAATTACGGTAAGTGGATTGTCATGATTAAGTAGATTGAGAATGTGCTGTACATATGGGTACTCATGCTCGGGTTGAGAGAGAGTTTCATGTATGTAAGGGTTGGTAATTATGAGTAGATAGAGTATAGGGTTGGAAACGTCATATTTGTCTCAGAGTTTAGCGAAGAAAGAGTAACATGACGGGTCAAGTAAGTATTATGAGGGAATTGTATGCTCGTATGTATTGTGTAATTATATGAATGATTTGTATGATTGTATGTATGGTGGTATTATATGAGGGGATTGTATGCCTGTATGTATTGTAGAATTATATGAAGGAAGTGTATGCTTGTATGTATTGTAGAATTATATGAAGGAAGTGTATGCTTGTATGTATTGTAGAATTATATGAAGGAAGTGTATGCTTGTATGTATTGTGAAATTATATGGAGGGGATTTGTATGTTTGGACGCATTGTGGGGTTATTAACCTTTGTTATGTGAATGATAGGAAACGTGGGTATGTAAGTATGATTGCAGGAGACGTGGAGGTTCGGATCGGGGTAACCCACCCGAACTTGAATGAACGCTATTGGACAGGATCATAGAGTATTGTTGGATGTTACTTCCGCACCTCGAGTAGATTACTCGAGGTCACCTATTGAACTAACGAAATGGTTATGTGGTGAATGCTGGTTGTCTTGTCTACCTAATGAAGCGAGGAAGGGATGGAGATCGAGCGAGGAGGCGGATTGTACGTGGTCACGGTCACATAATTGGACAGAGATCAGTCATGTTGAATGTATTAAGAAGTATTTTTAAGATGTAACACCAAAAATACTTAGAAGATTCGGTTTCTAAACATTTAAATCTATTTTTAAGAAAAGAATTTTTCGGTTGGTTTTTTTTCCGCTGCGAGTTTTCTGTAAATCAGTTTTTAGGGTGTTACAAATTCGCAATCTGCCTGACTGGCCTAAAGAGTGCTCATACAAAACAAAAATACAAAATTTAGTTGTTTGAGGCAGCTTTCAAAGCTAAAAGATACTAAACACTTCCTACAAATGAGTTTAATCTAATACCTCATCCACATTACAATATGCATTACTATTAACGGCAATTAACTCATAAATTATGACTGGATCATCACATATTTTCATGACTGTGTAAACATGGGAGTCGTTTGTAAGATTGTATTCAGAAACATCAATTATAGAAACCAGCACCTTATCAACCAAGCGAAACAATTCTTGAGGCAAACTTTCACTATCACCTAGCTTTAACTGCCTTTCTCTTATACAACTTACAGATGATCCGACAATTCTCATAACATCTCGGTCAAACATGACAAAGGATACACTACCAGTCTCATCCTGAACCCTGACATGTACCTTGAACCTAAAACAGATAGACGAAAAAGTTATCTCAAAACATATATACTAATCATTAAAAGGAATCATCTTATATAAAAAACAAAATGTACATAATTAGATCTAATTACATTGTAGTGGCGGATGTACAATGACAGACACACTTGGAACAAAAGAAAGTAGAAGCAGGCAATTTGAGAGTTTCTCCAGTAACATTTTCGTGAAACTGTAAGAATTCTGATTTAGTAACCACATTCCTCAAACATCTGCGACACGCATCATAAAACCAACCATAACTTTCCTAGATAATTTATTGTCGCAACTACAACACAAGACATTGGGCTGGAAAAAAAAAATAAAGCCTATATTACTTAAGAAAAAAAGTTGTAATAAGGCGAACAAATATTAATGATAATTAAAAAATATAAAAACCATATTAATCTCAGTAAGCTCGTCAACACGTTCTTTTCAGAACCAACAATGAATTCCTGAAGCAATAGGTAAACAGAGTGTTATGAAAGTAGTGTTTGAGAAGTAGAAGCAGCATCTTATCCTTGCTTCAATATAAGACTAAAAAATGAATCAAATTAATAAAAGAAATAAAAAATTTCAAATATAATTATAAATCCATAAAAAATTGAGAGTGTACTTCTTTCTTTATTCCTTCACCTCATTTATTTCTACATTCAAAAACACCCGAGTTCCAAAGTTGTCACTTTCAACTATAAATTGATCTAAATATAACAACTTCAAAATTACATATATATACACACATTCAACTCCAATGAACTGCCAAACTATTAATAACATGAGTATAAAAGAAATTACCTTTGGACTCCTTAACCTTGCCATGTTGTATAACAACCATTATATGGTCATTAGCAGTGTTTGAGAAATGAATTTGTTAAACTGTTCTGCATAACCATTCCACATAGTACATCAAAAAATTGTATCACTACATAAAATCAATATACAAACATAGATAAATATATAAAAAAATATAAAACCCAATAATGATTTGGTTGATTTATTAGATCATTACTAAATAACGTACAAAAAAAAAATGAAAGTAACAACAATACTTGACAAACAAAAATCAGGGAAACGCTTACTCCAAGTCTTGAATATCAAAATTCATCTTTTTAGTTTCTTTTGGAGGTCGTCCAAACACATCCAGACTTCCACACCAAATGACACTACCAGCAACATATATAAAATGTGCATATAATTCAAAATATGAAACCCAAAATCAAAATATACTACATATTAAAGGTAAAGTAAGAAACAAACTAACAGACAAAAGTTCCTTCGCTTCGCCTTTAAGAATATCTTTAAAAGCCATGAAATTAAATCCATACTCAACACCTTGCCAACCAACAATACGGCTAACAATGGTACAACGATAGAAGTTGATCTTATAATCATGTGCTACAACTTTGTATTGGTCCTTGTTTTTACCGACCCCAAACTTAGATAGAATAACGACATCATCCTCTTTAAGTTGATGGTCAAAAACGTGGATCGGGACTCTTTATGAAGGCCTTAATCTTATCACCCTTAAAATAAACATAAAGAATATATAAAGATCAACGAAAACAACTTAAATAACATAAAGTAAACGAAAAACATGACACAAAGAATATTTATATTTATATCATCAATAGCAACATAAAATAACCTTAGAGAAAAATTACATTACCTGCTCATCCATCAATATCATTTCCATCTTAAAACTTTCTTTCCACTAAATATCAACGACAACAACTTAAATAACATAAAGTAAACGAAAAACATGACACAAAGAATATTTATATTTATATCATGAATAACAACATATAAATAACCTTACAGAAAAATTACATTACCTGCTCATCAATCAATATCATTTCTATCTTAAAACTTTCTTTCCACTTTCATATCATACAAACCTTCAGAAACCGGATATCTTTGGATGTGTTCAGATCATAAACAAAACTATAAATTTTGTTATCAACGTCCATTGAGAAGATTTTAACATGGAATTCGAAAGGAAATTTTATGAATTATTTTATGAAAGAAAATGGTTATGTATAACGAAAGCATCTGCGGTAATGATTATATAGTTGCAAAAATCACAGTTTCCTATGTTAATTCAAAATTTTCCTCTTAAAACTTCTAAGTTAAGGGTTGAATAAGTACTAAAACAGATGTTCATAACAATTGTTTGTAGCAAACAGATGCTTAAAAGAGGTCACTTATCAGTCTGAACAGCTGTTCGTAAATCGAGGCTAGTAAACAGATGCTTTTAACCCAACAGTGGTAAATTCAAGTGGCCCACATATTTTTTTGAATATTTTAAGCTGTTTAATGACGTCATTTTTCGCATCACACATCCATTGTTAACCTATCACTCCGCTTGACAACTCAGCTTTCTTATGTCACCCATGACTCTTCTATTATAGTAAGTATAGATAATAATAATAATAATAATAATAATAATAATAATAATAATAATAATAATAATAATTTCTCTTTAACCAAAATAATCACAATATTAAAGGCTGCTCTAGTGGTTGAAACCCTTCATCACATTCCCAAGGTTTCGGGTTCGATACCTGTTATACGCGTTTGTCCAACACTTGTAGCCCAGTTGGTTGAGGGCCTAAAGTTTCCTATAAGAGGCTTGGGTTCAATTCCCACTAGCTACAGTTGGAGGACATTGGTGGAGGGGAAATGAGGGATGACCCGGCCATTGCTTGGGTTCGAGTCCTGATCCCGACCGGTTTTACCGATTATTTCACTGTCGTGCCTTCGGGCGGGTGAGTGGTCGAGTTTTGCCGGGAATTGGTGGCCCGAGTACTCTCGAGTACCTGATTCGTCAAAAGAATGCCCGAGAGTGCTCAGAAATTAATTCGTTAGCCGTTAAAAAAAGTAGAAAAAAACCCTCACATCATTGCCCATGAATATCTTTTTGATAGGAGTTCGGTGATTAATACTAAAATAATCAATATCTAATTAATTGCTCTGGATTCTTAGTTGAAAATTCAGATAAAAACGTCCCTGTATTGTTATTATGAAGAAATAAAATCGAATATTTTGATTCAAAAATAAAGTAAAAACTTTTATTTAAATAACCTACATTATATTGAACGCTTTTAAAATAACTCTTAGACCATGTCTAAAGGCTCGTTAAAGGGGCGCTAATGCCTCAATTTCGTGCCCAATTCATATATGAACACCCCCCCTCTCGTTAAAAGGGCGCTAAAGCCCTCAAGCGATATATTTCTTGGTGTAAAAATCTTGATCCATCCAATCATAGCGTGACACTTGGGGTGGCAACGTTAAAAAAAAAAGACGTTGGACTTGGGATGGGATGCAACGGTCAAAATTTTTTTTATATATAAAACCAACCAAATTTTATACAAAACACAAAGAAAAACACACATCAACCCAAACAAAACACACACCATCTCACACAATTTTATATAAAACACACAACACAAAACCTCAATTTATAAACTTTACCAACTTATTTTTATTAAAAAATGAGTTCCCCGACATCCTCATCTGGCATCCAGGATTATTATTACAAAGAGTTTTTAGGCGATACGGGTGAATCAACCGACGAGGAGATCGAGCAAGAGGTGGTTACAAGTTCATGTGCGCTGAAGAAACAAAAGTCTAACCTGGATCCAACAGTTAGCTTCGTCTCTGCAGGACTGATCCTTCGCTAGATTGGATGACTAGGGCTGCTGGGAACCTGAAACAACACAGAAAACCGATGTGGGGCGACCGCCTCGAATCCCGAAGGAATCTACTTAGCAGACACAAAAACGTAATCGGCCTTAGTGTGTTCTTCAGGGAATTTCTGAATGGCCTATTCAAGGAGACCAAGTGCTCCTTAAATAGGTTTCACACGGGCCTCAACATCTACCCTTAACTTACCCAACGGGCCGAGGCCCAAGTTAAGGGCTTGCCTCCACATCGGCCCAAGGTTAGGCCCAATAAGATGTAGCATGTGACATGTAATAAATCTTAGAGATGGATCGTACCGCTATCGTGGCGTCCTATAACTGGCCGGAGGTCATGTATAATATGATTGGCTGCCAGGTGTACCGTTGTCCCCCCTGCAGCCGTCAGTTAGTGGAGATCCTTGCTGAGGTGGTCCCATGTGCTTTCATTGGTTGGCGCGTGCAGGAGACGTACTGTGTGTCCCCTGCGGACTCCATGAAGGGCACGTGTTGCTCTCCTGTTGGTAGATCGTGCAGCATGCTCCCTGCCACACGTCCAGTGCTCTGATTGGCTCGTACAGTATTGTACGGGCCTGTGGGTTGTCACCACGTGTCCTTTGATGATCCTTCTTCTCGTGCCTTGGCGGGTATGTGTACGCTCGAGGTACACCCGCGTTATGGTCATAACCCGCCAAGTCTCTTCCGCTGATGATGGTGTGTCCACCATATTTGGTCTTTGTGGGCCTGTTCCGGTGTTTGGGCCGGAGTATTGGGTGTGGGCCCATGTGGATTTGGGTCCCTACCCCTTCATGCGCTGGCAACGAAGTATATGAAACATGTTAGTAATCCTCCACGTCCTATTTTGCGAAGAAAATATATGGAATGCGACCGCATGGCGTCGAACGCTCGTTTAATGAAAGATTACTTTGATGAAGAGCCAGCTTATCCGGATCCAAAAAATTTTAGTCATCGTTTCCGGATGAGCAAACGTTTATTTCTACGCATTTTGGGATACTTGGAAAACACGTTTGACTACTTCAAGCAAAAGCCGGATGCGAGAGGGGCGCTTGGATTTACCGCGATTCAAAAGTATATACTTCAGCGCTACGCATTCTTGCGTACGGGAACACGACCGACATAAACGACGAATACTTAAAGTTGGCCGAGAAAACGACACGCGACACCTTAGAGCATTTTTGTCAATGTATACTACATTCTCTTATAAAATTTATTTATTTATGTTATTTAAAATTTATTTAATTATTCTTATAAAAGTTATATTTTTTAAAGGAATAATACATTTGTAGGGTGCACGTTACCTAAAAAGACCAAGCTGGTACGATCTACAAAAGATATATGACGTTTATTCAAATGAACATGGTTTACCAGGAATGATTGGGAGCATTGATTATCGTCATTGGCTGTGGAATTATTGTCCTACGGCATGGCGAGGTCAACACATACGAGGTGACCAGGGAGAGCCAACGGTAATTCTTTAGGCGATGGCTTCACATGACCTTTGGGTTTGGTCTGCTTACTTTGGAGTAGCGGGGTCATGCAATGACATAAACGTTTTTCACCAGTCGCCCCTGTTCGAAGATTTCATTTCTGGTAGAGCACCAACGACATCTTTTTATGCTAATGGAACGTACTACCAACACGGATACTTTTTGGCCGATGAAATATATCCTAAGTATTCGATTATCGTGAAGACGTTTAGTAATCCTTACGATGAAAAAAGAGCATATTTTAAGAAAGTACAAGAGTCTTCGCGAAAGGACATTGAGAGATGCTTTGGGATGCTTCAACAGCGTTGGCATTATATTAGGAATCCTTGTCGTGCATGGAGCAAAGAAAAAAATGAGAGATGCTATGTATGCGTGTATAATCATGCATAACATGATTCTTGAAGACGAAAGAAAGACAACGTATCAAAATTATGTACCGGACGCACCAACGGAAGTGCCACAAGTGACAATGGAGGATAGAATCCTTAACTCGCATGAGGTGCGTAACGAGGATACACATAACGCTTTAGCATTGGATTTGGTACAGCATGCAGGGTCGGTTCGATATATTCCGCACGAGGGTGACAAAGAAGAGGAAGAGGAAGACGAGAATGAAGACGAAGACGAATTTGATGCCTTTTTCTTTAAAAAAAATTCTGATATTTTTTTCATACTATGTTTTTTATTTATGTAATTTTAATTTATTTTAATTATGTTATTTAAATGAAATATTAGTTTGTTTATTTAAAAAAATAACAAAATGGCACATGCCACGTGTTAACAAATGCCCCACATACTCAATTACACCGATTTTTAATTTCAAGCCCCTTTCATCTACCAAGGAGCTCCCACATGCCACATTTCAAAAATGCCTCATTTCACCCACCACTTTTTTTTTAACAGCCAAACAAACTTTATTAACGTGCTAGCAAGAAAACCGAGACCTTATCCCAAAATACAAAAAATCCGACCGTACAAACACAAACCCAACAAACATCAACAAAGTCGCTATCCCATTCTAACCGTATCAAATCTATCCCAAGAGTCCCACGATATATCCGATAACCGCCCTACATTGGTAATCCACAGGAAAGACATAACTTTAATTTCCTCAAAACCCTCCCGAGTCGATAGTTGTTTAGCATTAAAAATAACACCATTCCTAGCCCGCCAAATGCTCCAAAAAGTAGTGAGAATCACACCATGAAATACCTTTCTTTTGCGAATACCCGACATAGCCGTGTGATGAAGGAGCACCAAATCCTTGACGTGGAAAATGAAACTTTTCGGAACATTGCACCAATCGAAAACGGCCTGCCACACTTCCACAATCGCTGCACAACCGGTGAACAGGTGCTCTACCGACTCAACCGCAAGACCACAAAGCCGACAAACCTGTGATTCAACCGGGATGTGTTGACAAGCAAGAGCCACGGCTGTTGGAAGCCTATCAAAAAACGCTCGCCACGCGACAACGCCCACCCTTTTTGGAACCCAATTGCACAGTACGAATTTTGTCTTCGGAAGCTGGTTCGAAGAGTCAAATAGAAGCCTCTTTACACCCTTAAAAGAGAATCCAACCTCTGACCCAATAGACCATTTCCACTCGTCTTTTCCGGGATGCAGTCGCACGTCCTCCAGATCAGCCAACAGGGCTTCAAACTGCTACTGCTCCTGGACGTTAAAAGACGGCCGACACCACTCCCACACCCACTGTACCGCTGGACTAGTGCTCTTAATTCGGTCTGCAACAAAACATAGCCGATGCTTCTCTAAGGCATATAACTCCGGATATTTAATCGCAAATATAGAATCCGAAGCCCACCAATCCTGCCAAAATAAAATCGTATCCCCATTCTTCGGATTACCCTTTACAAGTTGTTATACCTCAACATTTAAACGACCATCAAACCCGGAATACCTGCAATTTGCTTCCATGACCCGCTTATAGATGTCTTCACCGCATAAATTCCACCCCCTACATGAGGCATGGATGGACCACACCACCTTCCTCCATAAGGCGTCTTGACTTTTTTTAAACCGGCACCACCATTTCGAGAGCAAACCCAAGTTCGCATCTCTAAGTGAACCCAACCCCACATCCCCGTATTCGACCGGAGCGAACACTTTTTCTCACGCCATCCAACTCATCTTGTCTACCTCATCGGAACCTCCCTAAAAAAAGTTACATCTCAATCTCTCAAGTGAATTCACAACTTGCACCGGAGCCCGAAAGATATAAAAATAATATAACGGTATCGAACTTAAGACTTCTTTCAATAGAGTGATTCTACTCTCATATGAGAGCGATTTTGCTTTCCAGCTCGAAAGCCGTTTCTGGAATTTCCCGACCACCGCATCCTAATTACGGATCAAATTCATGTTGCTTGCAGTAGGAACCCCGAGATGCATAAATGGTAACTGACCCGGGGAGCATCTGATCGACAAAGCGAACTGAGAAACCTCATTCGCCTCCACACCGACGTCGTACAAACGACTCTTCTTAGCGCTAATTTTCAGCCCCGAAGTCAAGTAAAAGCCACGTAACAGCCTTCTCAAATTAAGAGCATTAATAACGAACCACTCACCATAAAAGACGACATCATCAGCATACATAAGATGAGATAAAAGAGGCCCGTATCCGCCACATGAATCCCATGGAAAGCTCCAAGTAAAATCGCTCGCTTCAAAATTCTAGAAAGCCTCTCCATAGCGATGAGAAACAAGAACGGGGATAACGGATCCCCTTGTCGAAGACCACATTCACACGAAAACTCATACGTCGGGGATCCGTTAAACTAACATTGAGGCTCTCTAGTTGCGAACTATAAACATTACCCACCCCCGCCACTTGGAAGAAAAATTCATTTGTTGCATAACATCGTCCAAATAATCCCAACGCAGCGAGTCATAGGCTTTCGCAATATCAACTTTTAATAACAACCCTTTCTGCTTCACCTTCTTCATCCAAGCTATTGTCTCATTCAAGATGATGGAAGCTTGGACCCGACCCTTAGGAATAAGAGCTATGAAAGCTGAAAAACACCCCTGTGATATGTATCCTTTAGTATAAAACTCCGAAAACATCCGCAAAAAGTCAAGCTTTAAAGACGGCCAAAACTTCTTTATGAAAACGAAATTAAACCCGTCTGGACCCGGTGCCTTATCCCTGTCACAATCCCACACAACATTAGTTATTTCCTCCAAAGAGAACTCACTATCCAGCACCTGTGCATCCTCTGTAGAACAATTGGCTGATATCCGGACACCTGAATACGGGCCTAGAACTTCTTTTCAAAGCAAATTTATCCTCAAAATAAGCAGCAATGTTTTCTTTAATAAGGATGGGATCCGAGACCCAGCTACCTTCCATATATAAACCATGAATACGATTACTAGCCGAGTTTAAATGGATGATATTATGGAAATATTTCGATTTTTCATCTCCTTCTAACACCCATTTAACCCGCGACCTTTGTTTTGCATCGATCGCCTTCAATCTATCCTCCTCGAACACAACTTTTTTTCGCTTTGCTCTACATTCCAGCTTTGATTCATTCAATTGTCTACTGTCAGCCATACCGTCCAACACTTCCATCTCCTTTTTGCCTCTAAAAGCTTTGCTCCCCTCTATTCCGTTCTGCATAAATCCACAGCCCGAATATGAACACTTTAACCACTTCATTTTAGCCGCTAAAGCCAAATCTGAAGGCCCTGAAAAAACAAAATTGTTTGAAATATTTTTAACAAAGTCTTCGAACCCATCAAAACCCAACCACGAGTTGAAAAAATGGAAAGGCGTATGCCCAAAATCTGTGTTTTTCAACGAAAGCAAAATAGGGCTATGGTCCGAAAAGAAACCATGGCAAAGCTAGCACTGTAGCACCCCGGCCACGCGGCCAGAAAATCACCACACACCAAGAAACGATCCAATTTACTCAGCTTGTCTCCTGCCCCTGACATATACGTAAACTTATGCCCGCCCATATTATACTCAAATAAATCAGCATTCCGAATAAAACCATTAAAGGCGAAAGCATTTTGACATATAAATTCCGAGTAATCCGCTCCTCTGGACAAGTAACATCATTAAAATCCCCCATCAACAGCCATAAACCGTTACAAGACCTCCTGAAAAAAAGTAATTCATTCTAGAATACCCGTCTAGCAGCCGGGTCATTAGGGGCGTGCACGTTCGCAATATTAAGACAAACACCCGAATGAACCAAAAACCCCGAAACAATTAACACGTGCTTCAAACGAATACCCCCCGTTTGTTGAAAACATAAAGGATCCCACCACGAAATTAAACCCCCTGCAATCCCATCCGAACTCACATAATCACAATTAAACTGAGAGCTACCCCAACAACTAGATACCAGAAACATCGATAGATCCGCCACCTTTGACTTTTGTACTGCTAGAAAATCAACACCCCGATTCAGTTTCAAACTCTTCACCCATCCCGGTTTTCCCAACCCTTCTTATCCCACGAACATTTAGTGAGAGGAAATTCATTGATTAACCACATTTTCTAATTTCGACACTATTTCCTCAGCCACCGCACCAGAAAATTATTCAATTCCAACCCAACAAGATCACATACTTGATTAGTAGCATCAATTCAGAATTAATAGTCACAGCTTCTTGTACCTGTTCCGAAGACTCGCTGACCAGGTTAGGACCACTTGGGTTATCCGTAGGCACACCCATATTAACCGTACCTGAACGGGATGAGAAGAACTGCCCGAGTTGTCTTTCTCCCCTCCTCCGATAGTCACTTCCTCCACGTTAAGTCAGGACACCTTAGTTCCTGATTCTGGTCCCCACATTTTTTTTCTGGAGAAGAGCTCATCATGAATCTGGGCCCTTCCTACTGACGTACCATTTGGGTCATGATTCCCCACATTAAAATCCCTTGGCCCAATAAACGAAGTTCCAAATGTAAACCCAGCTGATTGGGCATCTCTCCAGGAGCCTATTACCTGGTCCATGGAATTCAAAAAACTCCCACTCGAATTCTCAGCCACTGAATTTGGAAGGTCAACCCCTCCATTAATGTCACCCGATAAACCCTCTTGATTAGTTGCACCAGAATTAAACTCACCACCGACGGCCAGAGCAACAACGGTAGCTGGCGGAGTATGGTCCCAATGATCTCTCCTTCCTCCATATCATCATCTTGAAAAACTATCTCAGGTGACTCAAATTCCGGTACCCCACGACGAATTTTCTTCGACAACCCAAATAGTGTACGATTTCTGCTTCCAAATTATAGTAACCTCTTCATCAATCTGTGTAGTAATCTTGGATAAGACGCGAGTATAACCAACCGCATTGTCATCACCATCCCATGAAAAGTCATAGGCCAAACCACATCTCCGAAAAGTCTACCCACCTTATCAAAAACTACATTTTCTTGAACACACACCGGCATACCCACCACCTTCAACCACAATACGATCCACCGATAAAGCTTGACCCGTCCATGGCTCTACCGAATTCAGTACCTCTTTCCAGACATGCTCTTTTTTCCGAAATGAAACTATTCAACTCATCCGCATCATGGAATGTAATAAGCATTGATAACCCTCCAATATACGAAAACAGCAACGTCTTTGAACCCAGCTTCATAAACCATTGAATGTAGTGGATATAGAGCGCCATTAACGTCCAACTCCAGAATCTTTTTCGATCCAGAAGATGTCCCATAAACCGCATTCATCGACGGGAACTCATCAACCGCTACGTTCTTATCCTTCGGGATCCAAACTTTAGGAACCGGCTCTTCATCTCCATAACTAATTCTCTTGTGTGCTCTATCAAACAACGCTAAGGACACCGAAACCCTAGTGTCCATGATGACTAATATCATTCAAAGAAGGAAGGACTGCATACGATCTCTAATCTTTTGGCACCGAACAAACCCGAAAACCTCCCCTTTAACACTTCTCCTCCGCGGCACCCAAGCATCCGTTACTGTAACAAAACGGTCTAAACGCCTCCTTTAACTTTAAACCCTCACTCTATCCGATATGTTAGTAATGAAAAACGTTGTCCGAGTAGCCGGATCATCAGAATCAAGGACATTTGAATGTGGCTGTCCGAAAACCTCCCCTCCTGTTAGGGTTTCCCATACCGTGTACTCGAGTTACCTAAATTTTTTTTACCTTGTTCCACCACTACATATGTTTCTTGGACATTCTCATTATATCAAATCCATCACTAAGTAGTACCAACTGTATGTTTTACAATTACATGCACATAACAGGATAAAATTAATATATAATCATTTAAATATAGATTACCTATTTTTACAACTGTTTATTCCATTTAAACAATTCAAATGCTTAACAACTATGAAAAAATCACACGTTTAGTTAGTTATTTACTTTACCACGTAGAAATACTTCTAATACCTAATTCTATAAGCGTTATTTTAAAATTATTAACTCAAAAAAAAATCCATAAAATTATGCCTTCTTAAATATCATGCACTTCAATGAAAAAGTAAACTCTCTTTTCTAGTATTCTTTCAACAATTTATTGCAAATCTATTATTTTAAACCCTTTTAATAACATTATTCATTTTTTTAAAATAAAAAATTGACATAACAAAAAAAAACAGAAAAAAACACTAACGCTAATCTATAAATCTACTAATAATCACACCAAACAAACCTTATAATAACTATATTTGTTAATCGAAAACAATTTAAAATGTAGAAGTAATGATGAAACCGAAGTAGAAGCTTGTACGGTACAACCAAAACATGCACACCTAGCTCTTGTCATCTAAAGAAAGCAACCACAAGCCAGTTGGAAACCAAACCTAAACCTCTCTCTTTCTCTCTCTACAACAACTTTCTCTCTCTAAAACCCCGCACCATAATAATAATAATAATCTAAAACCAGAATCAATCCAATTTTGCTTTCACGAAACCCTCTCTCATTTCCAAAAATTCCCCTCAATGCCTACTCTCTTTCCCCACCCAACTCTTTCCCTTTAAACATTATTATTATTATTATTAATTATCAATCTACCAATAATAATAATAATAATATCCTACTCGCCGGAATCCTAACACCGGCAACATGTCGTCAGCTTTCCCGCAGCCACCCTGATTACCTCCATATGAACCACCACCAACGTAGCTGGAAGATCTATTCCGTTGATGAATCTAACCCACAATAACGGCAATAACGTTGTACCAACCGGTTACCGGTCACCACTCGCCGAATTTTGGCTGATTCGTCTGCAA
>JAUTDX010000057.1:0-124699 GCA_030844895.1 Ambrosia x helenae
CCGTAACCGCATGGCAGCAGCTCGGGATCGTCAAAAGACTATGCCGATCGTCGTCGCAACCTTTGGAGTTCGAGGTTTGGCGGACAGGGTTTTGTTGAAGGTAATCCCGTGAAGGGCGTTATACGTTTTTGGAACGGGCAAATTGAATCCCGTAATGTGGACCGTTCGCATCCTGGAACGGATGGACCGTAGCATACAAGCTTGATACTGCCGGCTGAGCTCAGTGAATGTTCATAACTCTTCCATGTTTTTCTAATTTGAAGAAGTGTTGTTGGCGATGAATCTTTGGTTGTTCCTCTCGAAGAGATCAAGGGGATGAATCGTCTACGTATCGTGAGGAACCGGTTGAAATTCTTGACTATAAAATGTCCGTAGCCTTCGCCGAGTAAAATCCGCATTGTGCAAGGCCGTTGGAACTCTAATCGTGGACCGGAAGTTCACGTGGAACGGGAAGATCAAAGGATGGCTAAGGATCCCATTTATTTCCTAAGCCGCGTTCGAATTCAAGACATTGTCTCTGCGGAAGCTGAATGAATCCTCGGTCGAGGATTCCTTTCAATCAGGGGGATGATGTGGCAACCGGAAATTTTTCTTCTCTTTCGTCTCAGTCCTTTTTGCCTTGGGACAATTTTCGGGACGAAAATTCTTTCAACAGGGGGATGATGTGACACCCGGCAAACTCAGTTAGTAACGTTGACTAAACTAGTAAGTCTACCTTAGCGAGTCATGCATATTACGTCCTTAACGGGTCAGTGTCGGTATGATGATTCTGGGAAATCAGCGGGAGTCGTTAAGATGATCCGCGGGTCATCGGGAGTCGGTCCATAACTATGGGTACAAGGATCGGCGATTCGTGGAATCGCCGGGTCTAACGCACACACGAGTCTCGAGTCCCGGGAATTGGTGAACGGATGTAAACGTGTTGGATATCATGCATTATATGTTTGGAAATCATTATGTGACTTATCGGTATGTGAATACTGTTTAAATATGTTAAAATAGTGTTTAACCGCGCCAAAAACCCATTCCTGCTTCACAAGGCGATTAGGAGCGGGAAACCCCTAATCGCCTATCATGTCATACGATTAGGGAAATTAGGCGATTGGGAACCTAATCGCCTGATGTTATACGCGATTAGGCCCCCAATCGCGTATAATGGCTGCTAATCGCGTGAACTGCAGGCTCGGGTCAAAACACCTATAAATAGAACCCTTAACTCCCCAAACACCTCTAGAACAACCCTAGCTGCTCCCAAGTCGCCCACACACCTTAGAAACACCTCTGGAACTCATTTTGCTACAAAATCACCATCCCCAAGCTTACACACCTTTCTTTAGCAAAACCCAAGGTGTGTTCTTCATCCCTAACCTTTGTAAAGTTGTTATTTTGAGTTCCCTAAAGTTCCAGACCTTGTTTTACCAAATGTGTCTTTAAAAAACCTTTCAAAGAGTCTTAAACCAAGTTTACACACCTAATGCTTGTTATATGTGAAGTTTACATGCATATGTTGGTCTTATTGGTGATTTTAACATGAATGTTTTCAAGATATGATTGTACTTATGATATGTAGAGGTCATTAGGAAGGTTGTCTTAGAATCTTAGCCATTATTATGGTGTTTGAAGAAAATGCATATTTTGACCCATTTGTATGTTCTTGAGGATTTAGGATGATTATGGTGTGATTGTTGATGCAATGTTGTTAGGATTCACACTAGGAAGATGTTAGATCAGAGATTTTATGAGTTACATGTTGTAGAGTTTGAAATCTGATTATTTCCATTTAAGGAAAGATAAGGTTGGTAGAAGAAACCTAGTACTTTGCCATTTTAGGAAATAATTGCATAGAGCATGCTAGATCAGTGATATGTTGGGGGTTTTTGCTTGAAAAGGGTTGGTAAATGATTTAGGTTTGATATTGGGCGTTGTTGCATGTTTCGGATCTGATTTGGAGGGTTTAAACGCGCGAAAACTCATTGTACAGCAGCTGCAGGCGATTAGACATCCTAATCGCCTGAGCTAAGGGCGATTGTGCAGACATAGGGGCGATTGGACCCTACTCGCCTGATACATCAGGCGATTAGGCCCCTAATCGCCTATAGGCTATTGCCTACTCGCGTGTAACCTTCCTAATCGCATGTACTGCTGTCGTGAACGCGTTTTGACATCCCGGAACACGATTTGACACCTAGGAACATGTTAGGAACCCCGGGGATACACCCAATGACTTAGTAAGACGTGTTCGGACCTGTTTATGCGTTAATTGGACATTATGCTAGACTAGGTGAATTGTTGCGCGTGCTAAGTGTTTTAATTGCATATGTTGCATGATGTCTTGCATTTATCTAACACGTGGGATGTCGGGTCACCAATGGGATGTCGGGTCTTGTCGGGCACGGTCGGTTTAACAGTTAAAGGTGTTTTCAAACGTTTATGGTCACGGTCTGGACATACGGGGACTAGTTAGCCTGCGGGTTATTAGTCCAATACTTATACACATCTTATGATAGGTCGCCGCTATTTGGGACTATCATAACATAACTACTTAACTATTTCCAAGTAACGCAAACCAAGGTGAGTGTCACAGCCCCACTTTTACCGTTTTACTTTCGGGGGAGAAACATGCTACTTATTTGATTACTCATCATAGATCATGTTATACTATGGTTACTTTACGTACTATGCGGCTTTTACAGAAAGTCCCAGGGGGAACCATGAATGTGCGGGGATGCACAACGGGGGAAATGTGGATAGATCTATTGGGCCTTACAAACCCCACCCGACGGCTGGGAGCCGGGCGGGTGCATATTGTCTCTAATACTTTGGGGGTTACCGAGGCATCGGTAATCCCGTCCGTCTGGGCTGGCTTCAACACTTATACCGGTTTAGTAATGGATTCCCAACCGCAGTAGTAGCAAACACTTAACGTCTAGCTAACGTTCTCATAACATAGTAGTAACGGGAAATGATCTTACCGAACTTATAACAACACTTTTATGAAAGAAAACCTGTGAACTCACCAGCATTATATGTTGACATTTTTGGCATGTTTTCTCAGGTCGCTAAGGTAGCGGTTGTCGGACTAGGCGCACGAGGTCATGCACGGCGTCTATTATTTTGGAAACATATTAAACAATGTCTTTGTAAACAATGATATGTCTTTTGGTTGTAAACAAGAATGCTTCCGCTGCTGGTTTACAGCTCAAAGCATTATATTTTGGTTTTAAATATAATCTTGAATGCATGTTTGTTGTATGTTTATTGTGATCGTTGACTGAGATCCTGGTGTGTCACGCGCCTCGCGGTAAAACCCCGCACGTGGAATTTTGAGGGTGTGACAGATTGGTATCAGAGCCAACGGTTATAGTGAACTAGGACTGCATGTAGAGTCTAGTCTATAACTGAGTCGCACACACTAGACGGTCACAATCAGTCGAGTCTTAGCAGGGGGGTAACAATACGACTTGTCGGGGTGTCGGTGTCATCATCTACTACGCTACATCATCTATTTACTCTTTATCATCCTATTTCTTGACTCATCCTTACTATGATCCGATGGCGAACGATATACTATTGAACTTTCTTGACGGCGGTGTACATTGGGGTAGCTTCGGCGTACTCTTGAGATCTGTCCAGAGATTTGGACATCTCCCTCCTATGCCCTAATGAACACGCCCGTTCTTATGCATACTATCTTGTACTTATACTTATGATAATACCATGATTGGGCGCTAGTGTTCGGTGACTTGAACTTCAAACTTAAAGCGCGCCTGGAGGGCCATGTGGAACAGTTTATCATGTCGGGTGCACACGAATCATAAACTGTGATACATGGGATCCCTGGCGGGCTTTGGGCTTGAACGGATGGACCCGAGCGGGGCTCGGTCTAGTTTCTTGGAATTCTTAATTGGGTTATATCACGGGCAAGTCTGAGTCTTTTGTTTCATGTTGTGACAGAAGATGTCAGGAGCTCGTGGAGGTCGCAGGGGCGGCCGTGCTGGCGGTCGTGCTGGCGGCCGTGGTGGCGGCGGTGGCCGCAGGAACATTAATATGACCCAAGCTGAGCTGGATAATCTGACGCAGCAGCACGTGAATATTGCTTTGGCTGCATTCCAAGCCGCTCATAATGCTATGGGTGGTACGTCGATTCTCATCTATTCTATCTCGTTCTGAGGTACTTTACCTTTTCTTGATACTCCCCTGTGTGTCTGTTCCAGGTGGTGCTGTCAATCCTCCTCCATCCCAGTGTTCCTATAAAAAGTTTATGGACTGTAAGCCCCACAACTTTAGCGGCACTGAAGGGGCAGTGGGACTTCTCCGATGGTTGGAGAAAATCGAATCTGTTTTCTCGATGTGCAGCTGCCCGGAAGGCGACCGGGTGAAGTATGCTTCTGCGACCCTGGAGGGTCAAGCTTTGACTTGGTGGAACTCCACCACCCAGACTATGGGCATTGGGGAAGCCCACGCCATGCCCTGGGCAGAATTCATTCAGTTGCTGAAAAATGAGTATTGCCCGAGGGATGAGATCCAGAAGCTTGAGCATGAAGTCTGGAATCATAAGATGGTGGGTTCTGAGATTGAAGCTTATACTGCTAGGCACAATGAATTGGCGGTGTTGTGCCCCGATTTGCACACACCGGAATACCGAAGAATTGAGCATTTTGTTGCTGGGTTGGTACCGGAGATTGCTGGTTAGTTGTTGCGGGTAATCTCACTGTTTATTCTGAAGTTAGTTCGGTCGGCTCACAGGCTGACCAACATGAAGGTGACTGAAGGGGTCTTGCCTCCTCGAGGCGCTGCTGTGAAGACCTCCGATAGTAACAAGCGGAAGTGGGAAACTGTGGGAAAGGCTCGAGCTCGGCTCAGCCTCAACAGGTGAAGAAGACTGATACTGGGGGATCGTCGTCTGAGCGACAACCGGGGGTTTATGCTGGGAAGTTGCCAAAGTGTGATCGGTGCAACTATCATCACACCGGTTCTTGCGATGATAAGGACCGTTGCCGTCGGTGCCATAAGATTGGGCACCAAGCCAAGGATTGTAGGTCCAACCCTTTGGGGAACCGAAACCCATCGGTCACACCACCAGCCCCAGCCCCTCAAGTCGCTACTCCTCAGGGAAATCAGGGGAAACAAGGGTGCTATAACTGTGGTGAGCTTGGTCACTACAAGCGTAACTGCCCCAAGTTGAAGCAGGGCGAAGCTGGGAAGAATGGGTCGGGCAATGGAAACAATGGGGGCGGAGGCAGGAATGCTCGCGCCTTCGTGATCGGTTCAAGTGGTGCTCGACAGGATCCCGACACTGTTACTGGTACGTTTCTCCTCGATAATCGCTATGCTACGGTTTTATTCGATTCTGGTGCCGATAAGAGTTTCATATCTCTTGGGTTTAGTCAATTGCTTGATAGGGTACCTACACCTTTAGAGGCTAAGTACTTGATAGAATTGGCTGATGGTAAGAAAGTCGAGGCGACGCACGTCCTTAGGGAGTGTCACCTTGAGTTGTCGGGTTATTCCTTCCCTATTGATCTCATGCCGGTGTCGTTGGGTAGTTTCGATGTCGTCGTGGGTATGGATTGGTTGTCACTGTATCATGCCGAGATCGTTTGTTTTGATAAAGTCATTCAACTTCCCCTCCCTGATGGTGAAATTCTGTTGGTGCACGGTGAGAAGAGCGGGGTCCCGTTGAGTATCATTTCGTGTATGAAAGCCTATAAGTATCTTCGGAAGGGGTATTCTGCCATTCTGGCACTTGTTTCGGTTTCGTCTGAAGAGGAGAAGAAGATTGAAGATATTCCTGTTGTCCGTGACTTTCCCGATGTATTTCCTGAAGACTTACCTGGTCTTCCTCCTTATCGCCAGGTCGAATTTGGTATTGAACTTGCTCCGGGTGCGGCCCCTATTGCTCGTGCCCCTTATCGTCTTGCACCTCCCGAGATGCAGGAGTTATCGAACCAGTTGCAGGAGCTGTTAGAGAAGGGTTTCATTCGGCCTAGTTCGTCCCCGTGGGGAGCCCCTATTTTGTTCGTCAAGAAGAAGGACGGAAGCCTACGGATGTGTATCGACTACCGGGAGTTGAATAAGGTTACCATCAAGAATCGCTATCCTCTTCCTCGCATCGATGACTTATTTGACCAGCTTCAGGGTTCCAGTTTCTATTCGAAGATCGATTTGAGGTCGGGGTACCATCAGTTGAGGGTTCAAGAAGCTGACATTCCGAAGACCGCCTTTCGAACTCGTTATGGCCATTTCGAATTCTTGGTCATGCCTTTTGGTCTCACCAATGCACCTGCCATCTTTATGGATCTGATGAACCGTGTTTGCAAGCCTTATCTTGATAAGTTCGTGATTGTCTTCATTGATGATATTCTAGTCTATTCCAAGAACGAGGTGGACCACCAGGAACACCTACGTCTTGTTTTGGAACTTCTGAGGCGGGAACAGTTGTACGCTAAGTTTTCTAAGTGTAGCTTCTGGTTGCGTGAAGTCCAATTCCTTGGTCATGTTGTTAATGAGAAAGGAATTCACGTTGACCCAGCTAAGATTGAAGCCATTAAAGACTGGGAAGCACCAAAGACGCCATCTGAGGTGCGGCAATTCCTAGGCCTTGCAGGTTATTACCGTCGTTTTATTGAGGGATTTTCGAAGATCGCTCAACCCCTCACCTCGCTTACCCAGAAGGACCGGAAGTTCGACTGGGGTGATTCTCAGGAGTCAGCCTTCCAGATGTTAAAGGCTAAACTCTGTTCTGCTCCTATCTTGTCCTTGCCTGAGGGCACGGACGATTTTGTGGTTTATTGTGACGCTTCTATCCGGGGTCTTGGTTGTGTTCTGATGCAGCGCGAGAAGGTCATCGCCTACGCTTCTCGTCAGCTTAAAGTTCATGAGAAAAACTACCCCACCCATGATCTGGAATTGGGTGCGGTGGTCTTTGCCTTAAAGATTTGGAGGCATTACTTGTACGGTACCAAATGCACTATTTACACCGATCACAAGAGCCTCCAGCATATCTTTGATCAGAAGGTGTTGAATATAAGGCAGCGACGTTGGGTCGAACTTCTTAATGATTACGAGTGCGCCATCAAATACCATCCTGGCAAGGCGAATGTGGTCGCAGACGCCTTGAGCAGGAAGGAAACGGCTAAACCTCGTCGTGTTCGGGCTCTTCAGCTCACCATCCATTCCGGCTTACCTGACCGAATCCGTTCAGCGCAGCAAGAAGCTTTGAAGGAGGAAAACCTTAAGGCTGAAACCATGCATGGTGCCGATAGTCACCTTGAACTCAGATCCGATGGGTTACACTATTTCGCTGAACGTATTTGGGTTCCTTTATTTGGGGGCTTGCGGGAGCTCGTTCTTGATGAAGCTCACAAGTCCCGGTACTCTATTCACCCGGGCTCCGATAAGATGTATCAAGACCTGAAGATACTTTATTGGTGGCCGAACATGAAGGCGGACGTGGCTTCGTACGTGAGCAAGTGCTTGACCTGTGCCAAGGTCAAAGTTGAGTATCAAAAGCCATCCGGCCTTCTGCAACAGCCTGAAATCCCCGAGTGGAAGTGGGAGCGGATTACGATGGACTTTGTGACCAAACTCCCGAGATCGCCCAGTGGTTGCGACATGATCTGGGTAATTGTCGATAGGTTGACAAAGTCCGCGCACTTCCTCGCTATCAAAGAGACCGATGGTCTCGAGCGTTTGGCACGGTTATATCTCAAGGAAGTGGTCTCTCGGCACGGGGTGCCTGTCTCTATTATTTCTGATCGTGATCCTCGGTTCGCCTCTAACTTTTGGAAGTCTTTGCATAAGGCTCTGGGTACTCAGTTAGACATGAGCACAGCATACCATCCGCAAACTGACGGTCAAAGTGAGCGGACAATCCAAACGCTAGAAGACATGCTTCGGGCATGTGTGATCGATTTTGGCAAGGGGTGGGAGAGTCATTTACCGTTGGTGGAATTCTCCTACAACAACAGTTACCATTCTAGCATCAAGGCAGCTCCGTTCGAGGCTCTTTACGGGCGGAAATGCCGGTCTCCTCTTTGTTGGGCCGAGGTGGGTGAGAGTCAACTCACCGGCCCGGAACTTGTGTACGAGACTTCCGAAAAGATCGTACAAATCCGTAACCGCATGGCAGCAGCTCGGGATCGTCAAAAGAGCTATGCCGATCGTCGTCGCAAGCCTTTGGAGTTCGAGGTTGGCGACAGGGTTTTGTTGAAGGTATCTCCGTGGAAGGGCGTTATACGTTTTGGGAAACGGGGCAAATTGAATCCTCGGTATGTGGGACCGTTCGCAATCCTGGAACGGATTGGACCGGTAGCATACAGGCTTGATCTGCCGGCTGAGCTCAGTAATGTTCATAACGTCTTCCATGTTTCTAATTTGAAGAAGTGTTTGGCGGATGAATCTTTGGTTGTTCCTCTCGAAGAGATCAAGGTGGATGATCGTCTACGTATCGTGGAGGAACCGGTTGAAATTCTTGACTATAAAATCCGTAGCCTTCGCCGGAGTAAAATCCGCATTGTTAAGGTCCGTTGGAACTCTAATCGTGGACCGGAGTTCACGTGGGAACGGGAAGATCAAATGAAGGCTAAGTATCCCCATTTATTTCCTAAGCGCGCGTTCGAATCAAGACATGTCTCTGCTGAAGCTGAATGAATCTCGGGTCGAGATTCCTTTCAACAGGGGGATGATGTGGCAACCGGAAAATTTTTCTTCTCTTTCGTCTCTTCCTTTTTGGCCTTGGACAATTTTCGGGACGAAAATTCTTTCAACAGGGGGATGATGTGACACCCGGCAAACTCAGGTTAGTAACGTTGACTAAACTAGTAAGTCTACCTTAGCGAGTCATGCATATTACGTCCTTAACGGGGTCAGTTGAGTCGGTATGATGATTCTGGGAATCATCGGGAGTCATTAGGATGATCCGCGGGGTCATCGGGAGTCGGTCCATAACTATGGGTACAAGGATCGGCGATTCGTGGAATCGCCGGGTCTAACGCACACACGAGTCTCGAGTCCCGAGAATTGGTGAACGGATGTAAACGTGTTAGTTATCATGCATTATATGTTTGAAATCATTATGTGACTTATCGGTATGTGAATACGTGTTTAAATATGTTAAAATAGTGTTTAACGCGCCAAAAACCCGTTCCTGCATCACAGGGGCGATTAGGAGCTGGGAGAACCCTAATCGCCTATATGTTCATGCGAGTAGGGAAGATTACAGGCGATTGGGACCTAATCGCCTGATGTTATACGCGATTAGGCCCCCAATCGCGTATAAGGGACTGCTACTCGCGTGTACTGCAGGGCTCGGGTCAAAACACCTATAAATAGAACCCTTAACTCCCCAAACACCTCTAGGACAACCCTAGCTGCTCCCAAGTCGCCCACACACCTTAGAACACCTCTGGAACTCATTTTGCTACAAAAATCACCATCCCCAAGCTTACACACCTTTCTTTAGCAAAACCCAAGGTGTGTTCTTCATCCCTAACCTTTGTAAAGTTGTTATTTTGAGTTCCCCTAAAGTTCCAGACCTTGTTTTACCAAATGTGTCTTTAAAAACCTTTCAAGAGAGTCTTAAACCAAGTTTACACCTTAATGCTTGTTATATGTGAAGTTTACATGCATATGTTGGTCTTATTGGTGATTTTAACATGAATGTTTTCAAGATATGATTGTACTTATGATATGTAGAGGTCATTAGGAAGGTTGTCTTAGAATCTTAGCCATTATTATGGTGTTTTGAAGAAAATGCATATTTTGACCCATTTGTATGTTCTTGAGGATTTAGGATGATTATGGTGTGATTGTTGATGCAATGTTGTTAGGATTCACACTAGGAAGATGTTAGATCAGAGATTTTATGAGTTACATGTTGTAGAGTTTGAAATCTGATTATTTCCATTTAAGGAAAGATAAGGTTGGTAGAAGAAACCTAGTACTTTGCCATTTTAGGAAATAATTGCATAGAGCATGCTAGATCAGTGATATGTTGGGGGTTTTTGCTTGAAAAGGGTTGGTAAATGATTTAGGTTTGATATTGGGCGTTGTTGCATGTTTCGGATCTGATTTGGAGGGTTTAACGCGTGAAAACTCATTGTACAGCAGCTGCAGGCGATTAGACATCCTAATCGCCTGAGCTAAGGGCGATTGTGCAGACATAGGGGCGATTGGGACCCTACTCGCCTGATACATCAGGCGATTAGGCCCCTAATCGCCTATAGGCTATTGCCTACTCGCGTGTAACCTTCCTAATCGCATGTACTGCTGTCGTGAACGCGTTTTGACATCCCGGAACACGATTTGACACCTAGGAACATGTTAGGAACCCCGGGATACACCCAATGACTTAGTAAGACGTGTTCGGACCTGTTTATGCGTTAATTGGACATTATGCTAGACTAGGTGAATTGTTGCGCGTGCTAAGTGTTTAATTGCATATGTTGCATGATGTCTTGCATTTATCTAACACGTGGGATGTCGGGTCACCAATGGGATGTCGGGTCTTGTCGGGCACGGTCGGTTTAACAGTTAAAGGTGTTTTCAAACGTTTATGGTCACGGTCTGGACATACGGGGACTAGTTAGCCTGCGGGTTATTAGTCCAATACTTATACACATCTTATGATAGGTCGCCGCTATTTGGGACTATCATAACATAACTACTTAACTATTTCCAAGTAACGCAAACCAAGGTGAGTGTCACAGCCCCACTTTTACCGTTTTACTTTCGGGGGAGAAACATGCTACTTATTTGATTACTCATCATAGATCATGTTATACTATGGTTACTTTACGTACTATGCGGCTTTTACAGAAAGTCCCAGGGGGAACCATGAATGTGCGGGGATGCACAACGGGGGAAATGTGGATAGATCTATTGGGCCTTACAAACCCCACCCGACGGCTGGGAGCCGGGCGGGTGCATATTGTCTCTAATACTTTGGGGGTTACCGAGGCATCGGTAATCCCGTCCGTCTGGGCTGGCTTCAACACTTATACCGGTTTAGTAATGGATTCCCAACCGCAGTAGTAGCAACACTTAACGTCTAGCTAACGTTCTCATAACATAGTAGTAACGGGAAATGATCTTACCGAACTTATAACAACACTTTTATGAAAGAAAACCTGTGAACTCACCAGCATTATATGTTGACATTTTTGGCATGTTTTCTCAGGTCGCTAAGGTAGCGGTTGTCGGACTAGGCGCACGAGGTCATGCACGGCGTCTATTATTTTGGAAACATATTAAACAATGTCTTTGTAAACAATGATATGTCTTTTGGTTGTAAACAAGAATGCTTCCGCTGCTGGTTTACAGCTCAAAGCATTATATTTTGGTTTTAAATATAATCTTGAATGCATGTTTGTTGTATGTTTATTGTGATCGTTGACTGAGATCCTGGTGTGTCACGCGCCTCGCGGTAAAACCCCGCACGTGGAATTTGAGGGTGTGACAAATACGAAAACATAATATAAATATGTTAAATAGAATTTTAGTATTTATATTAATAACAGAAATCATTAAATCCGTTTTTAATGATTTGATTAATTTTTAAAACATAATTATATTAAATACGAAAACATAATAGAATTTTAGTGTTTATATTAATAACAGAAATCATTAAATCCAAACAAGCATCTTCATGAATATAATCATTCATCGTAAATAAAAGCTTGCAATCTAAAATAGAAAATAAATTACCTACAAAAAGGTCCAATGAACTTGCACACAAAATTGGTGAAAAATAATAATTATTAATTGAATCATTCACATTAAGTTTTATAATGAAATTAATGATGGGTTTTATTTCTCTATTATGATGTTTTAATAATGAAACTTAAGAAGGGGGTTACATATGGAGAATGATAAAGTGTGTGTATTACTTATAAATACAATAGGCTTTACATCTTGTACACAAGTTTTATAATGAAATTGATGATGAGTTTTATTTCTCTATTATGATGTTTTAATAATGAAACTTAAGAAGGGGGTTACATATGGAGAATGATAAAGTGTGTGTATTACTTATAAATACAATAGGCTTTACATATTGTACACAAGTTTTATAATGAAATTGATGATGGGTTTTATTTCTCTATTATGATGTTTTAATAATGAAACTTAAGAAGGGGGTTACATATGGAGAATGATAAAGTGTGTGTATTTACTTATAAATACAATAGGCTTTACATCTTGTACACAATGGTATAACAGAAAGAAATAGGGTAAAAGTTATGAGATTAGACTTATGGCTCTTGATATGCCATCTTAAAATGGTGGTAAAATGACTATCTTAGCCATCTCTCATCCTTAATAAGGTAACATAGATGTAATAGCGAAAGAATAAAAAACGAACCCATTTATAACTGAAAAACAAAATACCCACTCGTTTAAAAACCGAACTCTTTGGATTTAGGTTCGTTTTATGAAAAAGAACAAAATATGAAAGGAATTTTCAAATTTTCAAACCAAGCAAAAAACCCGTTTAAAATGTTAAATACAAAAACAAAACGTATTACGGGTAACTATAGAAATTCCGTATAAGATGGAAATAATAACCATCCACCATTTGGTGTAGTGGTATGGGAAATGAAGATAAGAGTTTGAGATCATTTGGTCTCAAGTTCGAATCCGATCCAGAGGGGTTTTTACCGCAGTGGGCCTTCGGGCGACGGATTTTTTCCCCGAATTGGTTGCTTGGTGGACCTAGGCTGCCTAGTGGGCAACCATTTTTCAGTGCTAACCCACTGGTAATTCAGGTGATATTTAATTGATCATTCTAAAAAATGAAAAATAAAAGGAAACGAGTCTCTGCAATGACGTCATGTGGATTAAGACGTAGCAACCAGCAAGGTGAATTTATTAGGTTGAGGTAAACATGCCCCGCCAAATGAGTGGCATAGTCACTACCTTTTTCTCATCGGTCATTATCTAGACATTCCTCTCCAAAACCTTAGACATCCTTTTCTGGGTCGTAAAAGCCTCCATAGGCTATGGAAAGGAAAAAGCAAAAAACCACAGGCTATGAAGGCCTCAATGGGCCATGGAAAAGTTATGTCTGAACTCCCTGCTTTTGCAGGCTATGGAAAGGAAAAAAGCAGAAAACCACGTTTTGTTATTATTATTATTATTATTATTATTATTATTATTATTATTATTATTATTATTATTAATGAGAGCAAACACTTCTATTTTCGAGATAGATAAAAATTAAATTGACAAGTTGGTGTCATTCATTTTCACCTCTTTAACCCATCATAAAACACTCACATCTCTTTTTCACAACCCTCACTCACTACCAATTTTTAAGAGAGATGGACGAGATGGAGGTTAACAGAGACCGATGGAAGCCAATTTTTTACAGTTCAATGGAAGGCTTATCAGAGACCCATGATATTATTCCTATACTAACAATTTCAATCGTCTACAGTTCTTATTCACTTTTGGTGCTTATTTACTATTTTTATATTTATGATTTTATTAAGTTCTTATTTACCAGTGGTGCTTATGTATTATTTTTGTAATAAATTTATTATCATTAATTCTTTATTATACGTATACTATTTTGAATGTTAAAACGCCGACATTAAGACACGTAATTAACAACATGCTTATTTTTATTGGTACATCGATGCGAACTTTTTTCTCATAATTGATATCGGTGTACGATATCTATCTATCTAAATTACGACGTACTTTTCGTCGTTACGTTTTGACGTTCAAAGTCGAGCTGTAGCTACAATGAACCAAACACATGTATACATTATTTTAATGAATGTTATGACTTTTTTTTTTGTTTTCTTTATCCTTTGTCATTGTGTGCGATAACGATCAGACTCTCACCGCATCCCTGTTGCAACACCATTTAGATTAAAGCCTAAATAGTCTATCAACTCTTCAATACACCATGTAACAAATTTACTTCTCTTTTTATTCAACCTACTATAGTTCAAGTTAACTTTAAGCATTTTAGGTCTAGACATGTTCACTTAACCATTGCTTGCTTATATTTATTGTCGATTAGACTAAAACCTAAATGGTCTAATATTATTTCATCGTTATACCGGATAACAAATACATTCTCGCCGGTATCCTCTTATGACCCCGCTGCAAAGCAAGGGCTCGAATACTAGTTATTATTATTATTATTATTATTATTATTATTATTATTATTATTATTATTATTATTATTATTAAACATGAGAGCAAACACTTCTATTTCGAGTTGGATAAAAATCAAATCGACAAGTTGGTGTCATTGTTTGCATCAATGCTCAGGAACATTCTACTTTGCTTCTGTAATGATCATGAACATTTCAAATAACTCTTTATGCCTCTTTGCCTAAAGCTTCCAAGCGACAAGAATACAATGTTCATGAATCACAAGGAATGAACAATCTCAGGCAAGCATTACCTGAGAACCTATATTGATTTGTTATAGCTTATCGTATCTAACTGTTTTATCACGTATACCGAATTATTAAGTGAAAAAATTTGTTGTATACGCTAATTTATATTTATAATAAAAAATGAATTTTTTTCTATAAAAAACACAAATATCATGCTTAAAATACATAAAACACACTTAAAAAATAAAAAAAATGGGTCTCCACGACCCATGGAAATGTGGCAGATGGTATTATTATTATTATTATTATTATTATTATTATTATTATTATTATTATTATTATTATTATTATTATTATTAAACATGAGAGCAAACACTTCTCTTTCGAGTTGGATAAAAATCAAACCGACAAGTTGGTGTCATTGTTTGCATCAATGCTCAGGAACATTCTACTTCTGTTTCTTTAATGAACAAGAACATTCCAAATAACTCTTTATGCCTTTTTGCCTAAAGCTTCCAAGAGACAAGAATACAATGTTCATGTATCACAAGGAATGACCAATCTCAGGCAAACATTACCTGAGAACCTATATTGACTTGTTATAGCTTATCGTATCTAACTGTTTTATCATGTATACCGAATTATTAAGTGGAAAAAATTGTGGTATACGCTAATTTATATTTATAATAAGAAATGAAATTTTCTTTTTTTTTTATATAAAAAAAACACAAATATCATGCTTAAATATATATATATAACACACTTAAAAATAAAAAAAATGGGTCTCCATGGCCCATGGGGGTCCCCACGGCCCATGAAAATCTGGCAGATGGGATCCCACGGCCCATATGATCAATGTTTTCAGGATCGGATCGGACGCCTTACTGGTTCACTGGTCAGACCGGTCACCGGATTTAGAACCGAATGACATATTACATGATATATTTATATCTAAAATATAAAAAAAAACCTAGATCTATACAATTTATATCTTGAAAAGAATTACATTTATATTTTAAGCAAACATCCATATTTGAACAAGCATGTTCAAAATTCATACAAAATAACCCAAGTTTAAGTTAGCAAAAGTTCAAACATCTATAAGCAACTTAGGAAGCACCCAGTTCATCACTATTTTCTTCATCATAAACTCTTTAACAACAGCAAACAAGAAAAGATAATATACATATAGTACAAATAGACAAATGATTTGAAGCTTCAACATCTATTTATCTAAACCATATATGATCGAAATCAAACAATTTAAGCCAAAAAAATCATCCAATCGTACAAGGTAAGTCAGGAAATCATTAAATTAGATGCGTAATCAAGATAATACTTACAGAATCTGGGGTTATTTTGTTGTCGTAAACTCTCAAACGACTAGATGAGAGGTAAATAGGTGATGAGTTTTGTTTTTTTAGGGTTAATGTGTGTGTGTTGGGCAGATGAAGAGGTGAGTGACTGATGGTTTTTGTTGATTACAGCTTGAATAATAATGAGCTATGGGTGTTTTAGGCGGGAAAAGGGTAAAAAGCAAATACGTGTGGCCGACCACCGGGATTAACGATCCACCGAACCACAAAAATTGAACCGGCCGATTTTTAAACAATCTAACGAACTGCAAGAATCGGACTGTCCATTGTAGCGAACTCCAGTCGGACCGGTCGAACCAGCCGGTCCGAAACCGGTCTCCAAAACATTGCATAGGATACCCACACATCTCTTTTTCACAACCCCCACTCATCTTACTCACTACCAATCATTGCTAATCATTGTAGGGGTCTCCACGGCCCATAAAAATCTGCCTTTTTGCTTTCCATGGGCTATTGAGGCCTCCACGGGACGTGGAGGATGTCGAGATAAAAAAAAACCCATGTGCAGATAACCAAAGCCTTTTCTCATATGTGATGGATTAGGTATACGGTGGCACATTCATGAGGTTTTTAGGCGAAACTTTTTTGTGGTCGTTTCACGTTTGTCTATCATTGTATTTTAATTTTTTCGGTTCGGTTTGGTGCGCGACAGGTCATATAAAAGTATGATAATCAAGCTAAAGTTTAAATAGTCAAATGTCATTATAAATGCATAATGAAAATCTAATTTTTTTTTTGAACCGTCAATAAAAGCACCAATTATATTAAACCACACAATACGGCTAGCTAGAGGCTAGCAATACAGCCACCAAAGTAAACTAAAAAAACATACAACTACCAAACCAAAACTATTTATACATTACATCTAAAACTTACTCAACTAGTGGGATGCTTAGTTACGCGTTGCGCAACTTTAGACTATGTTTGTGAGCGATTAGAGACCTATTTACTACGCAACAGGCGCGCATTGTTATTCGGTTGTTACCAAAACGCTAAGAAAGTATTATCAACCAAAGCAACCAATATATATTGAAATTCAACAACGGCAAATTTGTTTCGGACATAATAAGATGACGCGTAGATTTATGAAACTAAATATCCAACTACAAGTCCAGTTTTATTCATCAATCATCACCCAATTGCTGATATCAGGGTTCTCATATTCATCAATCATCACCCAACTGCCAATGCATTATGGCTCTTACAGATGCCACCTCCACATCATCAAGACCACCCTGTAAAATTCAGTATGTGAAATCTTTTCAGAGCTACGATAGTAATTCTTACCATTAAAAAACCCTGGTCAACTCACCTGGAGGCCAGGTCAGAGAAGAATCACTATAATGACCCAAAAATGTTGTTTTCCATGATATGCCCTGATGATACGTCTGTATAAGGATTCCATCACACGATTTCGTATGATTTCATCTCCGGAAAGACCGGAGATAAAAAACTGGTTCTGGAAACAAAATTGTTTTCAAGAAAGAAAATTCAAATTAACTTGTGCAAAACATTTGGTGGTCTTAAATATGAAAGGAATTATGATGTACCTCAATGTAGACAAAATGTTCAGCTTTCTCAATAAGGGAACAATAAGCATTGTGAATGCTCTCTTCAACTTGACTTGTCCCAGCTGACCATTAACTGACACTCGTAACAACCTAAAATGGAATCTCATGAACTTCTTTTCACCAAAATATCAGCCGATAGTCGAAGCCATCACCAAAGCCACTTTGAACCCATTAATCCCAACCTTCATCAAATAACGCCTATTTAACCAAAAGCATCTCACGGTCAGTCACCATATATGTCTATAAATTCGCCTACAACCGGATATATGAACCAAACGTGGCTGGAACTTACCAAGTTCCTGTAATTGACACAACAGCCTCCGAGCACCGCTACTGCTCACCGCTAATCGTTAGTGCCACCGGTAGCCACCTCCTTAACCTACCGAACCTGTTGGAGTAGCTTTTGTGAGCACTGCAGCAACCCAAAAAAACGAAAGTTAGGTATTGTGTTTACTAAGTTTATAATAAATGACCATATTGTTGATGGCTAGTGAAACTCAGTAGCGTAAAGAAAAGAACATACCATACTTTTTGTTGATGAACTGAATCCAATGATCAAAGTTAACAAAATTCCCCTCCTCATGCTTAGTACCAGCCTAATTATCTGCACCAAGACACAACCATAACGACATCAATTTGAAAGAGAACGGACGTGCCCAACCTGATGCACCATAATTTAATAAGGAGTATTTAGTTAGCAAGCAGAATTAGGTCCCAATTTTTATTGAATGTATGTGTTAGAATAATCATGTAACATACTAACATACAAGGGAATGATCTAAACCCAACACAACACAAATGGCAAAGTGGGTTGAAAAGACCAGCTGCGCTTTGTGGCGTGTCAAAACCCATGACTACCTATATTTCTGTCGTTGAACAGAAACGTATAAGTCCTAATGAAAGGATTGCAACTTGCAGTATGCTACTAAATAGAGACTGAAACAAACGAAGTGGTACTACGTAAGACTATGACTGTAAATAAACGTAAAAAAAACAAAACTTCGTCCTGAAGCCCACAGATGAAGTTAGACGTTGATGCAACGGTTTGAAGAAGTGATGTCTTGTCCTCGTAAAAGAATGATGCTGATGTACATAAATAAGCCTTCTTTCTCCACGAATACCTCAATCCAGACTCAGTTTGTTCTTTGTAAATATACCATAATAAGAGTGATAATTAGCAAATATCAGTCAAAAGTACAGAAAAATAAGATGAAGAACATACCATGTAACATAGCAGCAACACTTTCTAGACTATAATACTCTTAAACTATGAAGTTGCTGGCAAATAAAAGAAGATAATATCAAATAATTGAAACAACATTATTAATAATGCTATGACCAATCAGTAACCGAATTCTTAGTTTCATACTACCACATGTACATATAAATCCGTAGCCCTACCGGGAAAAAAAACTAATCCTGCAAACTAAATTAATTAATTCTTGCTGCAGAAAACTTACAATCTTAAATCCGTATGCCTACCGGGAAAAAAAACCAAAACAGAAGTACAACCTAAAATTTTAAAAGAGAAAAATACCCACGGCGCAAATCGATTTTGGGTTTGAGTACCAGTTAATGAATTGATCGTAATAGTTGATACTTTCCAGCTGAGTACAACCAAAATCCCTGGAAAACAATCGACTTAAGTCAACCAAAATCCTATTGAACACAAATTGGCCTGCCAAAATACACACAAAACTATATGTATATACCTCAAGCGAAGACGGTGATGTAATGATGAATGTAGACGAATCATAATCAAGGGGAAGAAGCTAACTGAAAAACGTCACAATGGTTTGATTTTGGTGTAGAAGGACGAAGATGGGCCTTGGTACAAAAATAGTGACCGTCATTCCATCAGCGGACCTGAGGTAGATGATTCCACCTACAGCAATTGAAAAGCCCTAAGCATAGTTGAAAATAGGATTTGTAAATCTTTAAATAAATATGTATTTCTCTTACCCGCTTTCGTCTGTTCGAGCCCTTCAACTTCATGTATCACACATGTCATACACTTAAATGAAATGAAACAGCAAAACGAAAAATTGACATGTATGATTAGCCCATGGAAAACCCAAATTGACTTCTGTGAACAACATAAAGTAAATTATAAGCCTTAAAAATTAATGGTTCATTCAGGACATTTATGCAATTTCATAAAATTAACACATGGGAGTTAGCCTACTTTAAATAAGATGTCAAAAATAAGAACACTTCACATTAAGCTGCAAGCCAAATCATGAATCTAATTATCTTTATACTGGAACAACCGTGATGGCAAAATTTGACTGTGTCTCCTACTCTATTCAACTTTATCTTCTTTTCATTTCTATTCCATTCTTTAACTTACAAGCAATCACACCATTAATTAATTGATATGCTTTTACATATATTAAGCTTACCGGTAGATGGAATGAAAAACCAACCAATAATCCAATGTTGTAGACCATGTAACAACCAATAATCATCATCCATGTACAACTTTGCCAACCAAGGCCTCAAAAATCGGCTCCGCATACTGGTGGAACTTTCTGAACAATAAAATAATTAGATATATGATATGTAATATTAATCATCTTTTTTAATGATAATAAATACATATGTACGCAAGCTATCGCTGACCTTTTTTCTGTCATGTTGCATCCAAATATCCAACCTTGAGATCACAAAATGAAACTATTAATACTATATACCTTATCAAAAGAAAGCAATCAATGCATAAAAAGCTTGAAAAAACGAATATGGCACTTACCACTGTTCCAATATTGCACAGTAAAACAAACGATTCCAGTCGTCTTCTCAAATCCTAACATTGACCATGACGTATTATAATAAGTTTACCCCATAAATCACCCAAGAAATTAAAAGCATACCTCGATAGGGCAATCTTTCTCCAGGATCCACCCAACGACCTAAGATCTATCTACATCTTTGTATCATGCCTGATGTCGTCGCCGCAAACCACCACCCTGGAAAACGGAAACACCGCATCAGCAACATCGCCAAGGGGAAAACACTTAGATCTTTGAAGATCTAGGCGTTCGTTGCCTCTCTCTCATCTCATCATTGTCGCTTCTGTCTTTTCTTCTTCTTGGTTGATATGAAATCAGAGAGAGAAAAAGTAGGCAATTATTGAAGAGGAATAAATAAATGAAAGAGGGTTAGATACAGAGAGAGGTTGGACAGAGATAGAAAGAGGTACATAGAATGGTAGGTGGTGGCATAAAGAGAAGAGAGAAGCAATATCTAGCCAGCAACATGAGTCACCATAGCACGTGTCATCTAAAAAATAAGAACAGGTGGATTACAAAAAAAAACCCGTTTTGAACAAAAACACCCAACCCACTTACCTGTCTCGAACTCAAGCACACTGCCTAAAATAACAACACCCACACCACCCAATCTAGACACACTTTTGTTAACGTATTCAAAACAGTATATATAAATATCAATAAAACTGGTAAAGATGAATAAAAAGCAACACTATTCATGAACGTTTGTATTTCATAATATAGGATAATGTTTCACCTAAGAAAATTGACGTACCCACCACTTCGCCATGACTCGTTTAGTCCTTTCACATCCTTTGATCACTAACACTCTGTTTCAGAGTTTCATTAAAGGATGGAAGAGAAATGATCTCCCTCCTCTTCCTTTCTCTTCTCCGGTTTCTTTCAAATTGGAAAGATTTAAAATCACCCTAAAACCCTCTTTATTATCCCTCTCATTCTCTTGCTTTCCTTCTACAAAAAACTTTACAAAAAACTCTGGAACACATTTTTCCTCACTTCCTTCCCAATCTTTTCTCTTCCATCCTTTTGTGAAACTCTTGAACAGAGTGGAAGTCAATATAGTTAATTGTGACACACCCTAGACCTCATCATGCTACCAGCCCCAAATCTAATATTTCTAAAGTTTGTTCTATACGTGTTTTCAATTTTTTTTTGAAATAGAACCATAACACTTTTTTTTTAACGTAGCCATAACCAATGTTCACATTGTGAGTGGCAAAGCTGCAATTTTTTAACTCTAGGTCATTATATGATTTAAACCGATATTCATTTGTTGATTTACCGGAAGACCGGATCAATAACAATAAAGCGGGAGCTAAGATAACGTAAATTAATGTGATAAGTTGGGCATATTTTTCATAAGTTTAACTAATAAAAACTACTAAAATTTAGAGGGTGTTTGGGATTGCGTTTTGAATCTAATTTTTAGATTATTGCATTTTGAAAACGCAGATAATCAGTTTTTAGTGTTTGGATTGCGTTTTGAAAACGCAAATAATCAGTTTTTTAGGCTTCCAAAACGCAATAATCTATAAGCAGCTCCACCCTTGATTTTTCAAAACGCATAATCTGTTTTGAATAATCAATCCCAAACACCCCCTTATTAGACTATCAGGAGTGGTGGGGCGGGAAAGAGGGGGATGAAGCGCCATGTGGCACTTGTGGGACCCTTGTGGGGGGGAAAATAATTGTGGGGAGTGGAAGGGGGGGAAGAGGGGGGGAAGGAAATAATATTATATTGTGTTAAAGTTAAAAAAAAAATAAAAAAAAAAAACCTGACCAATCATCGCGTGCCACGTAGTCCCCCACATCTCCCCCACGCCGGTGAACCTCTCCCCGCCCCCAGCCCCACGCCACCCTTCCCGCCCTACCGGCGGCGGTGTTCCCCCCCCTTCCCGCCCCTCTCCCGCCCCCACTCCTGATAGTCTTATAAAATAAATGCATTAAACAATCAATAAATAGGATATGCAATTCAAAAGCTGTTTTGACTAGTCGGTAATGAATGTTGTACTTAGGTCATGATGACTTATGTATCTCGTCTCTTCTCTTTCACACATATCTAACGGCTTCAATGGGGCAAAACCAAAATTTCACAGAGCGCGCTTGGGATTTTACTCCCTACAAAACTAAAATAATAATGGGTTCCCCCAACCCACAGTTGGTCCGGAGTGTGAGTATTTTTAGCGTCACAAATGAAATTATTATTCAAACACACCTTATAGATTAAATTAATTCACTTTTATGTACCCACGCTAATTAATAATAAGTAGTGGGACTCTTTGAGCTATGTGGTAGACATTCAGTCGGGATTGGTTCATATATTACGATACATATACAATATCATCATTCGTTTTAGCAACCGGAAGAAAAAAAAAACAATATTATGATATACCAAATATACTTGTCAATTTAATGTGTTATAGCTAATATAACCTCTCCTCCTCATAATCGAACCCGCGACCTTAGGCCACGTTTTCAAAACCTCATTGAGGTGGCCAACTGGGCTATGACACAACTGATCTATGAGCTGAGCTCCACATTGATTTATTTGGCCTCTTTTATTTCTCTCCTCTTAGAGCATTCATTCACAGTAGAGCCTCCATATTAATGTGAGAGGGGTCTCCATATTATATAGAGTGGGTATAAGTGGTTGTGAGTAGAGGAGAGAGAAAATATATACAGAAGACATTGTTCATCAGTAAATTTGGAGGAGGCACTGTTCATCCTCCATGATTTTTTAATATTTTTAAAAGTGGTTGTGAGTAGAGGAGAGAGAAAAGATAATGATAAAAGTATAGTGTAACACCCCAACCGATGGCGGAATCATCGAGGTGTCACGTAGTGACGATTGTTCAAAAGCACATGGTACTAAAATGTAAATATATTATTGAATAATTTAAATTGTCTTACATGGATGAAATGGGAAAAATACAAAAGTATGAACAAAACATGAAATTTGAAATAAATTATTAAAAGCAAGCACTAAAATCCAATGCTATGGAACTAAGATCAAACTGCACCTGAAACATGTACAAAATAAATTTTGTCAACATATGAAATGTTGGTGAGCATTCCTAGTTTTAATATATATAGTAAGTTGGAAAATGTTATACAATTCAAGTGCAAAGCTACAGTGCATTTATGTAAACTATGTATCATACAAATGAGCGAAATCAATCTTGTGACTGTATAATGTACTAAATGAACGGCGGTGTACTTATCCAAATAATTGGATAATAACTTAACAATGACCACGGATTCTCCGATGAAAAAGGGGGAGAATCAACCTAGGCGGGTTGTCAATCCAATAGCGTTATCCAATGTTAAGGTCGGCTTGTACAATGTTAATGATTTCACTAAGTACAAATGTATTCTACATGTAATGTCTAAGCATAAAGCACGTTTGTAAGCAAATGCACATAGTACTAGAATTGTATTGTAAAAATGTGAACTTGTATTTGTAATTTGTATAAGTGTACATGTAACACCCCAAAAATGAATAAAAGCAAAAGGGGATAGGAAATACTCACTTTCGCCAAATAACTAGATGACTAAGCGAGCGTGAAAATGCGAGCAATCCAAAGACTCAACAACGAAACTAGTCCAATTTAGAAGAAAAGACACCGAATAAAAAAAAAAATCCAGTTTCCAATTCGCCAATTACGAGAGCTTATAATCAAAGCTTCAAATGTAGAAGTAATATGCTATAGAAGAAAGGTATGAGGGAGAGTTTAATCGAATTGAAACAATCGATTTAGAGGTGCAAAGTGTAATGGGTCATAGGTGGGTTTTTATACTAGTTTTAGATTCAATTAGCCATTAAAATTGGTCAACACCATAAAGTAAGGTTTTATGATGAATTGAATATTTGACTAGGACTTTGACTGTTTGACTAAGACTTTGACTAGGACATTGACTGGGACTTTGACTGAGACTTTGACTGGGACTTTGACTGAGACTGTCTTAGCGGACCGCGAGAGCTAAAAAAATATTTTTTCTAATTTAATTAATTTTAAGTTATAGACTTGTTTCCTTCTGTTTCTAAGTTGTTTTAGGACCGAAAATTAAGGACTTTGATTATCAAGGTCTGAAACATACGTGCTCGGGTGTAGATGTGAGTATAAAACGTGCATACTTTTACTTATAAAAATTATAAGTTTTATTAAATTGTGAGTTTTGGTCTTATTAAAATACGAGGGTTAAAAATGAAAATTTTAAAATAGTTGAGGAACCAATTATGCACATTTATGAAAATTGAAGGGTGCAGGTTGTCACATATAGAATAAATATTATTAAATAGAAAAAAGTGAGGTAGTGTTTTTAGAGTAATTAAGGAGAAAATATAAAGATTTTACTGTGAATGCTCTTATGTTGCCCCTTTTTTCCCGCTTCTGTTATAAGACTATTTATTTTTTCTTTAATCAACCCATGAATTCTTTTAACATACTATTCACACTTTAGTTAAAAGCCTAATTTCAATAAACATGCATTTCGCATGGGATCAAATACGTTAACAACCACAAATAACTGTATCATACTATCATTCAACCATTCTGTTTTATTACTTTATAACATATGATTTAAGACTTGGTGACTAGGTTTACGTTTAATTACTCGTCTAAATAAATAAGTTTAAGTGTTTAACGGGTTTTCAAGATTTCCTCTAACCCCATGTTGGTTCGTTGTCATGGGGTTTTGGGCGTGGAAGTCAAAACTGAGTGATTTTTATAATTTATATTCGTCTGTCCGTTATGTTGTTGTAATTTTCTTTGTCCGGAAATGAAAGGTTATTATCTTAAAAAAAAAGAAATTATGAATGAATGAAAGAAAGAAAGAAACCTGGAAAAAAAAAATATAGAACAATTAAGCAGATTAACTGGTTTTCCACAGTAACTTGTAGTTAAAAACTTTTTTTTTTAAATCTGCTTACAAAGGGTTGTTTATCTTCTTTTACGAACATTTCAAAGCAAATTTTATTGAAATTCAAGTTGGTTTCAAAATGTATTACTTTTTCACGTTATCGTTTTTTAAACATATCTGGATGTAGTTTTTATTTTTAATAATATTTTTAGTTGTTAATGAAATACCAATAGAAGCCGGAGCTTGATCATGCTTGAGCTTGATTACCTTATAATTTAAGAGCTCCAGCTCGCGTCTCAGTTCGAGCTTTGTTTTAAAAGCTTAAGCTCGGCTCGTTGTTAGTTTTTCAAGCTCAAGCTCAGCATGGGCTCGGCTCGTTTAGCGTTTATTAGTAAGATATTAAATAAATAATAGGCTCATTTAGGCTCGTGAACTCGATAAGTGGAAATATCGGCTCGACTCGTTTACTAAGCAACTTTAAATGTTGGATAAATATTATAAAATACAATAAAACTAATATTATACTAAGGCTCGGCGAGCCTGACGAGCTTCATATGTCAGTCTCGAGTTTGGGCTTGATAAATAAACAAGCTTTGTTTCAGGCTCAAACTCGGCTCGGGTTCGATAAGGCTCGGCCCATTTCGATCTTTTTATCGAGCCGATCTCAAGTAGCTCGCGAGCTACTCCTCGTTTGCACCCTTACACACACTC
This sequence comes from Ambrosia x helenae, assembly GCA_030844895.1. Lineage (NCBI taxonomy): Eukaryota > Viridiplantae > Streptophyta > Magnoliopsida > Asterales > Asteraceae > Ambrosia > Ambrosia x helenae. The sequence goes on from JAUTDX010000057.1 coordinate 25,665, forward strand.
CCCACACACACTTTGTGGTTTGTGTGCAATTGAGGCGTGCCTATGTGGCAGTTTCCACACCATATTTCCACTTCTCATTCCCTATGGTCTAAGTAAGTACCAATCTTGAGGCCGGTCAAGGATCTATAAACGGGAAAGCATTGCCATGATGATTAAAGTCAGATAATAAATAGAACCACTATTGTAATAGTTTAAAGTAGATGCATCAAAGTAAAAGTAGGTTAGTTCAACTGCCACAACATATCCCTTGTTAGTTTGGGTGGTGTAAGCTTCTTGTTAGGCTGAGAGGTGCGAAATAAAGTCATTAAGCGTTAAGTCTGCACACGTAGACAATAAGCTTTAATTAACCAACTCTTTAACATCTATGATGTGGTTTAAGTAATTATTAAAACAGTTATAAAAAATCTAAATTGGTTGCTTTGTGTGGCCCTCACTGTTTCTCCCTCTTGTGCCTGTTAACTCTTAACGAATACAGAAATGGTGTCTTTAGCTATGGTGATGTGGTTAGGGATGGCAATCAAACCCGAATCCGATAGTTAAACCCGAAACCCGACACATTTGGGACGGGTTTGGGTCGGGTAATCGGGTATGGAATTAGTTTTTATTTTTTTCGCGGGTTTGGGATTTGATGATATACCCATTTACCCGACCTGAGTACCCGATAAAGTATACACGTTTACCTGATGTAATTTCCTATATATCTTTTAAAATATCTATATCTATATCTATACTATATTATAAAGCATGAGGGAATGATTCCAACCAAATTTAAGTAATTACAACATGTAATGCATATGGTACAATAACTTAATGAAGGTAGTAAAGGGGTGGAGTTGTCTTTTTACATTCTATACTTATCTATACTATATATATATATATATATTATAAAGCATGTAAGAGGGATACCTGGAAAATTTAAGTAATTACAAATTAGATTACTTAAAGTACAAACAATTGATGCATTTTTATAAGGGTAAATGAGTCTTTTAGTCATTAATAATGAGGTTAATGTTTATTAAAAGTGGGGGAAGTTGAAGGGTTCTCTCTTCTTCACTTCATATTCTTCGTTTTAATGCTACTCCTACTCTACTTCTCTTTAGAAGACTAGAACCTCAACACCACCACCACTATAAACCCCCACCACTACCCCCTTCAAAAAATTTAGGCACCTAATTCTTCATGTTCTGCTGTTAGTTTTTTTTTCTTCTTAACTGTCGACGGCTTAGCGTGTCGTCTCCGAATGGCTTGTATCAAGGTATGTTTTTTTAATCTTTTGTAGTGTTTCAACTTCAATGAAGGTTTGTTTTGTACCGATTAATTTTTATTACCGATCTAGGGTTTGCCATCACACTTTTGGGATCTTATTTCTGATGTATAAGCTTGTATCAAGGTATGTTTTTTGTTTACTGGCTATTTGTATAAGTGTTTGTTTTGTTTTTCAATCTATTTGGTTGACCGATAATTTATTCAACTAATTGATGTTATGACTTAAACCCATCTTTATTTTGTGATGAATTTCATGTAATTTATGTAAATGTGTTTATTATTATTATTATTATTATTATTATTATTATTATTATTATTATTATTATTTTTGTGTTTGTGTAATTTACTAATCAAAATTTTGCAGGTGGGTTGATGTCAAATTCAAGTTTTGTTGTTAGTACTACTTCCTTTAGTGGGAAGTTCAACCTATTCATATGGAAACATGTCGATTCGGGTATTTTAATGTCGTTCATATAGAAACATGTCTAATCGTGTTGTCTTTTAATGATATTTTCCATCAATTGCTTATGCCTTATAGTCATTTGGGAGAAATATATGGCAACATAAATTCTAATTCTATGAAATTAATATGAAATGTACCAACCTCATTATTTTATCTTTATAGTTGGTCAAAATGCTACTGTTTGAAACTCTATACAATGTTACAATTACATTTTTTGTACTTGGGTTTTTGAAGTTTTCTTATGCCCCTGTCTATAAATAAATTCTTTAATTTATCCTAATAGTTTTGAACATAATTTATGTTTGCTTAAGTAATTATTGGTGATTTGTTTCGGGTATATCTTATGTTTGTTAGTATCTTAAGAGATGGAATTGGCAAGAACTTTGGTATCAAAGTTTTCACAAACTGTAGTTTTTGGATGATTAGTCAAAAATCATTAATATTGGTTTTTGGGAATGTGTGGTTGATTAGCTTGCAATGTGGTAATTCAGTATGAAACAAATGACAAAGTAGAAGATTCCATGCTTGTAAATATTGTTTTGATGTTTGTTTGCTTTACAAAATTCTTTTATGGGAAGCTCGGTACTAAACACAATGGCCTGATTGAGGTATATCCGTATGGCACACCACCTAGCATGAGGGTTATTTGATTCTAATAACCATAGCAATCACGTGACATGTGATTCAACTTTTCACGTCTATGTTCTGTTTGGTGTTAGTTAGGTCCCGCCGCATCGCGCGGGCTTCCCACTAGTTATATTATAAAGCATGAGGTAAGGATTCCAACCAAATTTAAGTAATTACAACATGTAATGGATATGGTACAATAACTTAATGAAGGTAGTAAAGGGGTGTAGTTGTCTTTTTACATTAACAATTAAGTTGATTATGAAATAATAAACTTATTGGTGACTATCCATGTTTCTAACTCATTTATAAATTATTAGTGACTATCCATGTTCCTAACCCCTTTTTCTCATTTATGTTTATACCTTTTATTAGAGCCTTATAAATAGTGGCTATTGTGTTGGTATTATATGCATCTCAATGAAACAACTCTCTCATTCCTTATTCTCTTTATAATCTTTGGTTTGTTAGTAGGCATTGTCACCGGCTTCTTTCTTCAATTTCTACCTTTATGAGGCCTTATTTTTACTAATATCTTATGGCTTCATTCTACCATGAAAACAATTAATGAACCATTTTTTTTGTTTATGTAGATTCATGGGGGATTTTTTGTACAAGAATATTGCGGATAACCGTTATGTTGTATTTGGTCGTTCAAAATTTTGTGAAATATAGGGTACTGATCTTAAGGTAACCTTTTGTTCCGTATTAAAACAATATTCTTGCAAACATTATGTGTTTACGCCCCCAACCAATCCATACTTTGTTGTTTTTATAATCTTTTATACAATTAATATCTAGGGTTGTATTTTTATATTTAGGAAGTTCATAGAAAAGAAATCAAATAATATATTGATGCATTGAACTATCATAGTGGTTCATAAAATTGATAGGTAAGGTACAAAAATTGATAGATAAGGTAGAGTGGGATGGTTTTGTATGTTTGGATTTGACATGCATGAGAAACATGACCATATTATGGCTTTACTCATGGGTTAATGTATAGAAAAATCTTAAGGGTTGTCATAAAAAAGTTTTGCAATTAAAAACCACAAAATATCCATATGATCTTAATATAATATATAACATCTTACGATTATATAGTGGTATACACAACTGGGTTGTTGGTTAACAAAAGACACTCGTTCATTACATGTCATATATTATGGACAACTTGCATATGAACCGATTAATCAATGTCATATATTTTTAATTATTTAAACCGGCGATGTCATTTGACTTATTATAATAAAATGAGAAATAAACATGACATAGAATGAGAGAATCTTATCACGTACTTGTAGAGTGAAACAATGAATGAACTATATTTATGTTTTGTAAACATGAGAGTTAAAATAAAAAATGTAAAAAATAGAATGAAAATAATTTCGTAACAATCAAGCTGGCAGTTTAATTTAATGTGTATAAATTGAGACATAAACATAGCATGGAATGATGGAAGCTTACTGCATATTTGTAGAGTAAAACAATGAATGAACTATGTTTATTTTTTATAAACATGAGAGTTAAAATAAAAAATGAAAAAATAGATCAAAAATAAATTCGTAATAATTGAGCCGGTAGTTTAAGTTGAATAATTTTAATTTTAAACAATAAAACTATATCATTCAAAACAATAAAATAAATTCGTAATAATCGAGCCGGTAGTTTAAGTTAAATACTTTTAATTTTAAACAATAAAATTGTATCATTAAAAACAATAAAGACAATAAATCTTTAGTAGTAACTAAAAAAACAATAAAGACAATAAATCTTTAGTAGTAACTAAAAATGTGGAAGATACAATAGTTTAAATTTGGTCCTTACTTGTGAAAGATACAATGGTTAAAATTTCCCCCTTACTTGTGAAAGATACAATGGTTAAAATTTTCCCCTCAGCCGACATCAACAATACTTGTACATACATGATTGTAAGAGTTAGACATAGAGAACTCATAAAATGCTTTTATCTATATCTATATCTATATCTATATCTATGTCTATACTATATTATAAAGTATTTAGAAAGGTTACCTACAAAATTTAAAAACAATAATAGAAGATGACAGACTTCTCTTTTTCCAACCTTACACTACTATATGTTAATCAAAACTCACACGCATATCGAAGCTTGATCATCGTGTCAGGCCTTCTCTTTTTCCAACCTTACACTACTATATGTTAATCAAGTCATCGAAATCGAGGATACCGCCGACCGGGAGATTGTCAAACCATACCCTAGCCGCACCCGTCAAAGTCTGTGCAAAGAGGTGGCACCATACTTGCATTGGCCAGTTCTGACTGTGCGCTGCCGTTCGGAAGTTGTGTATGTGATCATCTAGATCACGTATACCGTCATATTTTCCGATGCTGCTTGGTAGCTTGGCCTTGGCGGGTATCAGTGCTAGGGCGACGCGGGCGCATAATTTAGATTTTTCTGCGAGATCCTTCGGTCGCTAAGGCTTGACTAAGTCGTCATCGCCCTCTGTGTGTGAGCTAGACTCATAGCCGTCCTCTTCGTCGGTGGGAGCGTGGCCCTGACTGCGGGAGCCTTTCCCGCGGCCTCCGCTACGACTCCCGGCTGTGTTATTCTTCTGAGAACGACTAGTCATTTTGTTTTTGTTTGTTGCCCCTTGAACCTTGTTGTTGGTGTCGAAGTTGAGCGTCTTCTGAACTCGCTGTTGTGCTTGTTGCATCACTCTCCTTTGGTAACCTGCGGTGACTTGCGCCTGTTGTTTGAAGAGCCATTCGTCTGGGTCTTCTTCCTCGTTGGCCTCATCGTCTTCCAGGTTAACAGTGTTTTGATTGGCAACTGAGCCGACACCAATCCTTCTGACTGGTCTGTGTGCGACCTTGGTGACGGTGGCTGGAGGTGTTTCCTCCGTTTCTGCCTCATTGTCATCTTCAATGATGGGTTCATCGGGGTCGTTTCGTGAGTTTCTTCGTTCGTCATTTTTCTAGCTGAAAGATTGGAAAAGATTCTTGCTCTAGCCGGTACGGATGGCGCCAATGAAGAAACAAAAGTCGAACCTTAGATTCAAGAGGTTAAACTCGTCTCTACAGCTTTGATCCTTCGCTAGATTGAATGACTCACTATCGACTGGAGACCTAAAATAACACAATGTACCGATGTGGGGCGACCGCCTCGAATCCCGAAGGAATCTACTTAGCAGACACAAAAACGTAATCGGCCTTAGTGTGTTCTTCAGGGGTTTCTGAATGGCCTATTCAATGAGACAAAGTGCTCCTTAAATAGGTTCCACACGGGCCTCAACATCTACCCTTAACTTACCCAATGGGCCGAGACCCAGTTAAGGGTTTGCCTCCACATCGGCCCAAGATTAGGCCTAGCAAGATATAATATACGACATGTAATAAATCATAGAGAATGATCGTACCGTTCTCTTGACGTGGCATCGTGTGATTGGCCACAGGTCTGATTGGATATGATTGGTTGCCGAGTGTACTATTGTCCCTCTGCAGGCCTTCGTTAGTGGAGATCTTTGTTGAGGTGGTCCCATGTGTTTTCATTGGGTAACGCGTGCAGGAGACGTACTGTTTGTCTCCTGCGGGTTTTATCTGGGACACGTGTGATTCCCCTGCTGGTTGATCGTGCAGCATGCTCCATGCCACACGTCCTTGGACTCTGATTGGCTCGTACCACATTGTACGAGCGTGTAGGTTATCGCCACGTGTCTCTTTCTGATCTCGTTTTCTAAACCGTGGCGGGTGCTGGTACATTTGTGTTGATACTCTTACACTGCACCCGCCTGGCGGGCCTAATCCGTAATACTGGTTCCGCCGCTGGCTAATCTGTTGAAGTTTTTGGGCCTTGTGGACCTGTTCAGGTCTTTGGGCCAGAACATCGGGTATGGGCCCAAGTAAATTTGGGTCCCTGCCCCTTCATTAGCTAAATACTAAAAATGAAAAATAATGAAGATAATTGTTTTTAAAAGTGATATCTAAAATTTTCAAATGTTTAATGCGGTCAGATGATAAATACTAGTAAAAATGCAATATGTTAAATCATAAAAAAAGAATAAGTAGTATTAAAAAATCAAAGTTAATTCCTATTTGAAAAAAAAAATGTTTTAAAAATTAACTTAACAAAATATATAACTGCACGTTATTGTTCATTTTTAAGAGTTAAATGCCAATTTCGTCCCTGTTGTTTGGTCCTGTTTGCCACTTCAGTACAAAAAAGTTATTATTTTTTTTTTGCAATTGAACACCTGAGGTTTGGTTTTTATTGCTATTTCCGTCCATTTCACTAACTCAGTTAAAAACTGACGTTAAATCTGGGGTATTTTTGTCATTCCACCTATTTATTTTTGTTTTTCTTTTTTTTAATCCATTACTATCTTATATAATAAAGCATCCTCTCACAAACACCTCCACCCCACCTTCACCCTTCACCCTGCAACCCCACCTTCAACCCGTCTTCACCCCACCTTCCACCTCTAACTATCAACACAACTGCCATCCATTATCTATACCCCCATCACCATAAACCACCGCCCCCATCCTCATCACCTACCAACCACCACCTGAAAACCACCATTACCACTATTAGTTAACTCTTAAATAAAAGAAAATGAATACCCCCAAACCACACTCTCATCTCTCATTATACATACACACACCTGCACACTTAGAGAGAGAATTAGAAAGAGAAAGAGAGAGAGACAGGAGATGGAGGATTTCCAGCCACCATCCACGACGGAGCTCCGCCGCACACGGTGGCGCGTCCATTTCTTCAGGCGCGTAGACATCTCCAGCAACTTAATCGAGGGATGTAGAAGGTAGAGGAGATGGTTTCCATAGGCGCTGCCATGTAGAGGAGATGGATGCGTGTAAAAGAAGCAACCTTATGGCTACTCTCCTCCTTCGTTTATGATCTCATTCTTCGTGATGATGGTGCACGCACCGAAGAAGATGGTGTCGGAAACCCACCGGTTCCCCTTCTCTCTATATCGGACATCTCTTTCTTCTTTCTCTTACGCGCCTCTCTCAATGGACGAAAATAACAATAAAAAGTAAAAACCAAACCTCAGGTGTTTAATTGCAAAAAAAAAAAGCATTTCTGTACTGAAATAGCAAACTAGACCAAACATCAGGGACGAAATTGACATTTAACTCTTTTTTTAAATACATATTATGACGACTGTATATGTTAACAAATTACTTTATATTTTATTCTATTAGTATAATACACCGATTTTTTCAACCGTGAAATACATATATTTTCTTAAATATAACTTTTTTTTATTAATTATATAAATCACATTTATAAACCATGAAATACACAAAATTCTAAACAAAAATAAGTATGCTTAAAGTTACGTACAACTGATGCAAAATTATTATTATTATTATTACTAAAGTGTCAAGTTCACATTTTAATATGTTTAATATATTGCTGACTTGAATATTTTTATATCTACAATTGTTCACAAACGGAAAAAAAAAAGTAAATTAAGGGATCGAGTGTTTATGTTTATTTTGAGATAATTAAATAGTAAATTAAGATGGAGTAGACATGTTATAAGTTGATATTAACATCAGGAAAATCACGTTCCAAAAGAGTATTGAGATTCTTTACTATAAATGAACACGACATCCATCACCATCTCTATTGTTGGAAACAGACCAAACATACATGGAAGATATTACAAACAAAAACAATGTTTTAATAGTAACGACAACATAACTATAAATCATAATAAACCATCTTCCAAACTAAACCCTCCTACAAATAGCAAACGTTTAACAAACAAACAAACACGAACACGCATTCACATCAACGATTTCAACGATCGAGCCTTCATCGGTTTTCTCCATTTTTTCTTCAAAGTTTTCTCTTGCTTTCCATCGTGTTGCTCATCGTATTCTCCCATATAATCAAAATCTCCCTTTCCGGGCGCCACCTGACACGACCACACTGTCCTCATCACGTCTGAGGTGGTCGTGTCACACTCCGCCCGTTTTTCACCCTCATCCACATCCATATCACCATCATACACATGACTACTACTAGTTGTATGACACGCATTAAAAGTTGTACATCCTCTTTTCTTACCCCAGGATGGACCAAACCCAGAATAATAATAAAACTCATTCTGCTTTGGTGTGACAGCCACGGCCCGTTTCTTTCTACCAACAGGTTGGGCCTTTTTGTTGGTCGACCAAACGGTGTCGTTTTGGATATCAACAACATTAATATCTTTCTTTTCCACACATCCTTTCATAAACCCTAATTTATCCTCCTTATACGCTTCATAATCCCTAATTTTGTCATCAACATTTTTATTTATAATATCGTATTCCCATTCACAAGCGTTCTTTGTTGAAGCAACACTGTTATTAATCAATATCAAATTTCATTCAATATCATAATATGTGTATGTATAGTATTTAATTACGCGACATTGACGTAGGTGAGCCATATCGAACCCAGGTCTAGTGAGGTTCTTAACTCTTAAGTAAACGTGCTGACACTAGCCGTTAAAAATAATAATAATAATAATAACAATAATAATAATAATAATAATAATAATAATAATAATAATAATAATAATAATAACAGAATATATGTGGTTACCTGTGATTAGGTGTGGTGGAATCAGGTGAGCTCCAATGTGCAGCAGCAGCAGCAGCCGCATTAACGACGTCGTAACAAGTGACATAATCATCAAACTAAATAAACAGTAAACCGATTGAATTAATAATAATAATAATAATAATAATAATAAGTAAACACAACAAATACATAAAAACAAAATGAGACGAGGAGAAAAGCAAAAGAAAGAATACGGAAATGTAGAATTCAGGAGAGCCATGGTTGCCTTCATTTTTAGGGTTTTGGAACCCTAATAATGGGGGCTTAACTTAAATATGAACCCTAGCTACTAGAGAATATTAAAAAGATAACGATAATAAATGAAGGAAGAAATGTAGCATTATTAATCTGGAGCAGTTAAACAGAGAGTAAAAAGAAAAAAGAGGAGCAGATCTAGTAAGAGAAAAGAGATAATTGTTTATTAATTACCAGATGGATAGAAGTGGTAGATGAAGGTGTGGATGGGAAAGAGATGATGTCCCAAGGAGACTGGTTGAGGAGACACAGTGTGGTGGTTTGCTGAATATTATTATTATTATATTAATATTATTGTTAGATGGGAGGGTTTGAAGAAATGCAGAGGTTTTAGCGTTCTTTCTTATTCTCATGGTGCTCGGTCTTGTCAATGGGGAAGGTGGAAATGAGAAGATCGGAGGTGTGTGGGTGTGGGACACTTGTTGGTGTGAAGAAGGGTGGGGTAGGGGGAGTTGGTTTAATATATATCGTTTTTGTGCTTTTATCACTTAACAAAATAAAAAAGGCTTTTGAAAGTAGCGGAAGAAAAAAAAAACAAAACATGAGTTTCACTTAAAAAAAGAAATTGAAAGAAAACTATTTCGAATCATTTAATTTAATTTAGTTTTCCTTTCAATTTGGAAGGAAACGATATGCATCATTTCTTTTCATTTCCCTACAAAGTAAACTCGGGAACAGAACATTAGCGAAGTTTTTATAAGTGTATATATGTTTAGAACCTATTTGTTAAAGGTTTGTTTGAATCACACCAATATTACGTTGAAGCCGGAATTCAAGCTTGAATGGAAACTCATGTTTTAAATTTATTAAATGCTTTTAAATCTTAGTTTTATATATGGAGCTTGATTATGGAACTGAACTTAAACGACCAACACATGTACATGTATTGCATGGTGCTTGCGCGATACACCGGGAAACAAGAACATTTCTAAGGATGTGTATGGTTTTATTAAGTTTGATTATTAGGGTATGTGTAGTGGGGCACGTTGTGAGGCGTTTTAAACCCCTATAGCACCGGGGAACACCGCCCCCCAGGCGCTATAGGGCGTTTTGGGTGGGCAGGGTTATGGCCATAGCAGGCGTTGTCATGCGTTGGGAGGAGAGAAAGCTTTGAATGCTTTGACTGGCTTTGTTCGAGGTTTTGAAAAAAAAAAATTTATTTTTGTTTTATAAATATACAAACACACACTTGATCAAACCACCACTACACAAACACAAACACACACACAACACTAGAGAGCAAAGCACTACACACACTCTTTCAAGGCTATATCATGAATCCTTTCGGTCGAGGTTTCGGGTTTGGTTCCCAAACCAGTGGCGACAACACCCGACCTATAGCTCCGGGTTCGGGTTCAAACCCGCAAAGTTTCATGAACCTCTTAAACCAACCGTATGGTTGGGACCCGAACATGTATAATGTTAACATGGGAGGGAGTTTTGGGATGCCCATAGGAGGTGGGTTTGGCCAAACACAAGTGTACGGGTCATCCCAAATGTTCGGCTCTTCAAATGCTTGGCAAGAGTCGGTTCCGGAGACACAAGGCCCGGTTGAAGAGGAAGAGCCCGTGCGAGGCAAAGCACCCGCCCGACGCCACACAAGAAAAGAGACGGGCGGTCGTGCCAAGAAAAACGTTATACCATGGACCGACCACGAGTTGTACTCGTTAACCCGAGCGTGGGTTGACGTGTCGGAGGATCCTGAAGTCGGTAAGATATATATATTTTTTGGTAATGTTATTTTTTATTTCATATAGTTTTCTAAACGGGTACTTATTTATATTATTGGTTTGTTTTTTCAGCCAACTACCAATCCAAAGGCGATTTTTGGATAAAAAATACGGGCAATATTTTTTGAACTCTCTGGTAAAGGAGAGGGCTACCGGGAGAACGACTCGATATCGGGCAAGTGGACCGATATCAACCAAAAATGCACCAACTTTCAAGGCATTTACCAGCGCACCCGGTACGGGTGGAAAAGTGGGCAAAGTGACGAGGGTATTTTTTTGGCGGCTTTGGAAGAATACAACCAGACATACGGGAATTTCCCGTACGTTAAATGTTGGCGCGTGCTGAAAGACTGCACCAAATGGCACACCGTCCGCCCAACGGTTGGAACTTCTTCCTCTAGGGCCAAAAATACGAGGCCTTCAAAAAAGTCGAGGACCTCTGACTCGGTTGGCCCCGAAACGCCTACGTCTGACGCGCGTTATGTCGACCTCAACTCACCAGAAGAAAATCCCTATTTTGCAGGGGAGGAGGGGGCGGAGGAGCTACCTCGTCCCCCCGGTCGACGGGCTGCTCGAGCCGCACGGACGGAGTCTTCGTCGGGGGTGAACCAGTTAATCCCGGCATTTGCTGAAATGAACCAGCGGCTCCAAGACTTACGGGACATCGGGGCTCAGCGCATCCAAGAAAACCGAGAGGTGGTTGACATCATGAGGGAACGACAGTTTGAACGCGACTTTGCTTTTTACACGGCAAATCACGACCACCTAGAGGGGAAAGCGTTGGAAATGGCGATGAGCCGAAAGGCTAAAATCGAAAAAAAATATAACCTTTGAGTATTTTTATCTTTTATTTAGGGTTTGTAATTTTTTTTTTAGTATTTGTATTTTTTTTGTTTTAGTATTTGTAATTTTTTTATTTTTAATAAAATATTATTAAGTATTAAATATTCTTATTTAAATAAAACACAATAATTAACCAATCATTACCAATCATTTATAACCCCCACATAACCCCCCTTCCCACTACACCCTCTTTTTCCATAACCCTAACATAACCCCTTTTCTATTACTTTTTAATATTTTAATCCTATAACCCCCACATAACTATCTACCACTACACATACTCTTAGCCTCAACTGAAATTGACACCACAGTCATTGGTTAATCAATCTTATTAACCAATTTGTTAATTTGTTATGTTTATTTGGTTAGATTGTCGCTATACCGCCAAATAAATCCATGCTCCATGGCATCTCTTGATCTCTGAACCCTCCTACTTGATTCCTGCTTCCTTGTGATAAATGCAACTTGGATTTTGGTGAATCTGCAAACAAAAGCCTGCTTCGTCCCTGGACACGTGAATCCGAATGCTCTCGCTAAACACAACTATGAATCAGGAAAAGTTCATATCCACATGAGCCAATTGAACCACTAAAGCTCTTATTATACCAAATGATACCAAGCCCACATTAATACTCAAGTGGTTCAAGAACACATAATTTTATTTAACGGCCTTGAACCCAAAGGTTCCAGCCAATTCAGCTATGTCAAGCCCCAAAGGTCTCGATTACACTTCTTTATCAAAACATGTCTAAGAAAACAATAATTATTAAACTAGTAGGATTGCCCGCACGTTGTTGCGGGTATTTTTGTTTTGTGTCATCTAGGGGTGTGCATGGGTTGGTTTGGTTTGGTTCGGTTTTACAAAAAATCGTAACCATATCCATAACCAAACATCGGTTATGGTTATTCGATTATGAATTCAATTATAGTTATTTCGGTTATTGACAAAAAAATAAACTAAAACTAACTTTAGGGTAAAGTACAAAAATAAAAGTCAATGGGTTTAAAAAAACCGAAACCTATAATGTTAGACTTAGTTTGTGCTATTTTATACAAGGCAATCAAGACTACAATTTCTAGTTATACTACCAATGTGAGTTACCTTTAATAAGACATTAACAAAAGTATAGTTAACCTTTGATTATAATTTTAATTCGTCACAAAAAAAGAGCATTACATCAAGATCATTTTGTTAATAACATACTTTTATTATAGTAAAATGTGACATCCGGCAAATTCTGGTTAACAACGTGGTCTAGATCAAAGTCTACCTTAGCGAGTCACGCGTATATTATACTTAACTGGGATGGTTGAGTCGTGTTACGGTTCGGGAACTGTTAGTTTGGTATAGAGGATCATTATGTAACACCCCAACCGATGGCGGAAACATCGGGATGTCACGTAGTGATGATTGTTCAGTAGCTCATGGTGAATAATAAATTTCATTAAATGATTTAAATAAATTACATACAATTGTTCTACAAGAATTCGTACATCAAATTGAATAAAACTATGCACATATCTTCAAGCAAATCTTCAAGCAAGTAGAACCTGAAACATGTTAAGTTGAAAATATTTTGGGTCAACAAAAGTTGGTGAGAATTACATAGGTTTTGATAATCGAATAAAATTGTTGTGCAATTCATGTGTCATGGCAATCTAGTCCATATGCGAAAACATACTAGAAGTAAATCGAGTGCATAATCAACCTTGTGACTGTTGTATTGTGGTACATCCCATACGCTCATGGTTCACTCGTTTATATTGCAGTAACAAACACCCACGCTACCTTTGTAGGAGGTACGTATCCGGGTGGGATTGTCAGTCCAATAGATCTATCAATGTATACCGTTTGGCTGATGAATGTTTATGCTAGAATTGTGCTTACCCTAGTTATGTTCAAGACATAATGCAACATAGAAATACACATAGACACATTGATGATTGAATTGCATAAATAATGTTGTAACATGTTTCACCCCAAAAATGGTGATAAATAGAAAAGGGGCTATGTAAAACTCACCTTAGCAAAATGTTATGTCTCGTAAAAAAAATAGAATAATGTGTTGTGAATGCATGCGAGGCGAATCCCAAAGACTCAACAACGTAGCTAGTCCAAATTGAAGAAAACGAAAAAGAAAGAATATCAAGCTTCCAATTCGCCAATTACAAGAGCTTATAATCAAAGCTTCAATTGTAGAAGTAATAGACTATAGAAGAAAGGTATGAGGGAAAGTTTAATCGGATTGAAACAATCGATTTAGAGGTGCAAAGTATAATGGGTCATAGGTGGGTTTTTATACTAGTTTTGGAGTCAATTAGCCATTAAAATTGGTCAACACCATAAAGTAAGGTTTTATGATGAATTGACTATTTGACTAAGACTTTGACTGTTTGACTAAGACTTTGACTAGGACTTTGACTATTTGACTCAAGGCTTTATTTAAAAAAAAATCTTGTATGTGAAAAAAAAAAAGAATTTATAATCATATTATTATTATTATTATTATTATTATTTATATACATTTATGTATGTATATAAGTTGTGAGTTAGGATAAATAAAGACTTAGACACATTTGTATAATATTAATGATAAAGGTGTAATAATATATATATATATATATATATATATATATATATATAAGGGCTTTTTATGTATTAAAATTTTGGGGAAAATTTTGCGATGTTACAGTCTCCCCTACTTTTAGGAACTTCGTCCCGAAGTTAAAAGAAAAACACCAGGTATACAATTGGTCGACTACCGAAAACCTTGATAAAATTTCTCACTATCTTAACGTACCTGTAAATTCTTGATTACGTTCCGGACCGTAATTATCAATTTACCTTACATTAGGGTTTTGCGTCCCTTTATGACTCTACCGATTGTTGAGCAGGTTCGATAGTCTCCACCAGTCGTTGAGCAGGTTGTAGGGCCTCTCCCGACTGTTGGAAAGACATGATGACCTCTACCAATCGTTGAGTAGGTTGTTTGGTAGTCAACTAATTGTTGTACAAGTAAGCAAGTATGATTATAGATATAGCAATTAGTTCACATTCAAACAAGCATGAACTTAGATGTTATGATAATACTTGAATTTATTACTTAAATCAAAAAGTGTCAATACATAGAATTAAAAAGTAGACATCATTCAAATGGTGGGGTTTGCTGTTAAGTAGCTGGAGGGTCTTGATCTCGATTTAGTTTAGGGCATCGGTTACGGAAATGATTTGGGTTTCCACATTCATAGCATTGACCATAGTTGTATTTACCAGGACGATTAAGATTAGCAACCTGAGCAGGGTTGGTTGGTTGGTTGGTTGGTGTTAGGGTTTGGGGACTCACGACATGTGTTGACCAGATGGCCATACCTACCACAATTGGTGCACAGGCGACACACTGAAACAGTGGGGTGATGTCGTTTGCATGTGTTACACAATGGAAAGTTTCTTGTATAGGGTTTCTTGTTAGAAGCTTGTGTAGTGAGGTTTACATTAGGATCCCTGGTCTTGCGCTTCTGGTTCTCGGTAGTTACCGCGGCCACAATACTTGTTTTCTCGCCTTTCTGAACTAAGGTCCCGTTCTTTATGTGATTTCCATCGCTATTTCCATTTCCATTGCCGTTCCCATTCATTGGGATGACTTGAGCCAACAAGTTAGAAACCAGAGTTGTGATTTGTTGCGCCATTTGTTGGGAAATAATCACAGCCAGTTGGGCATCAACACCTTTGTTATTTTTGTTGTTGTTGTGGTTGGTGTTGTGGTTGTTGTTACTTTCCTCTTGGTTTTCACCACTGTTATTGCGAGTGCTGCGACGTGGAGACATGATCTGTAAGGGACACAATGAAGGTTCAATGTGGCATGAAATGAATGAGGTGATATAAGGAATGTAATCATTTATTCATTAATTAAAACGAATAAACAAAAACGTTGACGTATCAAAGATTCCAGATTCCAACAACATAGTGAAGACATGCTTTAGCCTATAAGTGAACACTCATCCCGAGAATTCCCAGGTAGGCATCCGGGTCCCTCGTCTGATTGGGATACATGCGCAATGCCAGCCTAGACAGAAGACTCAGAATACAGGCGTTCACCCTTCCAGATTGCACGTGTTCGTTATTAAAATCTAGAACTTTGGCGAGATCTCAAGGTGGTTCAGGTTAAACCTGAGGGTTTTGTCCCATTAGTCTGAGAGTAGATCCAATGATGGAGAGCAACCTTCTTGTAAGGATGAAAGTAGGGATAAGAAGTAGGAGGGAGATAGAGAATAGCAAGTAAAAGAAGCAAGTACTGATTAAATCCTATGGTAATAGACTAGATTATTTTTCTAATAACCTAATTCCCTATAACCATGGCTCTGATACCAATCTGTAACACCCCAACCGATGGCGGAAACATCGGGATGTCACGTAGTGATGATTGTTCAGTAGCTCATGGTGAATAATAAATTTCATTAAATGATTTAAATAAATTACATACAATTGTTCTACAAGAATTCGTACATCAAATTGAATAAAACTATGCACATATCTTCAAGCAAATCTTCAAGCAAGTAGAACCTGAAACATGTTAAGTTGAAAATATTTTGGGTCAACAAAAGTTGGTGAGAATTACATAGGTTTTGATAATCGAATAAAATTGTTGTGCAATTCATGTGTCATGGCAATCTAGTCCATATGCGAAAACATACTAGAAGTAAATCGAGTGCATAATCAACCTTGTGACTGTTGTATTGTGGTACATCCCATACGCTCATGGTTCACTCGTTTATATTGCAGTAACAAACACCCACGCTACCTTTGTAGGAGGTACGTATCCGGGTGGGATTGTCAGTCCAATAGATCTATCAATGTATACCGTTTGGCTGATGAATGTTTATGCTAGAATTGTGCTTACCCTAGTTATGTTCAAGACATAATGCAACATAGAAATACACATAGACACATTGATGATTGAATTGCATAAATAATGTTGTAACATGTTTCACCCCAAAAATGGTGATAAATAGAAAAGGGGCTATGTAAAACTCACCTTAGCAAAATGTTATGTCTCGTAAAAAAAATAGAATAATGTGTTGTGAATGCATGCGAGGCGAATCCCAAAGACTCAACAACGTAGCTAGTCCAAATTGAAGAAAACGAAAAAGAAAGAATATCAAGCTTCCAATTCGCCAATTACAAGAGCTTATAATCAAAGCTTCAATTGTAGAAGTAATAGACTATAGAAGAAAGGTATGAGGGAAAGTTTAATCGGATTGAAACAATCGATTTAGAGGTGCAAAGTATAATGGGTCATAGGTGGGTTTTTATACTAGTTTTGGAGTCAATTAGCCATTAAAATTGGTCAACACCATAAAGTAAGGTTTTATGATGAATTGACTATTTGACTAAGACTTTGACTGTTTGACTAAGACTTTGACTAGGACTTTGACTATTTGACTCAAGGCTTTATTTAAAAAAAAAATCTTGTATGTGAAAAAAAAAAAGAATTTATAATCATATTATTATTATTATTATTATTATTTATATACATTTATGTATGTATATAAGTTGTGAGTTAGGATAAATAAAGACTTAGGCACATTTGTATAATATTAATGATAAAGGTGTAATAAAAAAAAAAAAATATATATATATAAGGGCTTTTTATGTATTAAAATTTTGGGGAAAATTTTGCGATGTTACACATTAGATGTTAGTCTAGAGGCTCATTAGATGTCGGTCCTTAACCAAGTGTACAAGTGGTGACGATTCGTAGAATCGTCAGAGCATAGGGAACATACAAGTCTCGAGTCCCGGGAATTGGTGAACGAGTGTGAATATGTTTGTTTGCAAGTGTTATGTGTTTACAATCATTATGTGACTTGTCAGTATGTGAAAATGTGTTAACATATGTTAAAACGGGGTTTAACGCGCAAAATACATGGACCAACCCCTATAGGCGATTAGGGGAGGCTAATCGCCTATAGGGGATGCGATTGGGCCTCATTGGGGGCGATTGGGTGCTAATCGCATGCCCTAGGGGGCGATTAGCCCCTAATTGCATGAAATGTCATGCGATTAGCAACCCTAATCGCGTGTAACTGCTGCAAATCGCATGGAACGTGCTGGACGACTAAAAACGACTATAAATACAATACTTGACCTCCTAAACTTCATATTAGCAACCCTAGTCGTCCCACAACTCGCCCAAACACACACACAACCTCTGGAACACGATTTTGGATCAAAACACAAGATTTCAAGCCTATTACATCAATCTATCACAAATCTAAGGTGTGGTTTTCATTCATGCAACCTTTATTAACGTTTTTATTGAATCCCTAATGGTCCAGACCTGTTTTAAAACAAATAAGTCTTCTGAAAATCGTTAATAAGCATTGTTAATCGGATTCTAACTATCATGCATGTTGTATGTGTGTTTATGATTAAAATATAGGATTTTTATGATTCAAGAAGGATGATTAACATGTTATTAAGGTAGTTACAGATTGATGATGATGGCATGATGATGAAATCTGAGTTATTGTTAATTAGGGCTACGGTTTTGCATGCTAATGTGATGTTTCATGTTATGTGTATTGTCTTTAAGATACATGATTGCATTCAGGGCTGATAGATCGAGGTTAAACGAAGGATTTTGATGAAAATATGTTTGATATAGTTGTTTGGTTGATATTTGATGTTTACACACGTTCTGGGATTGATTTGGAGTGTTAAACGCGCGAAAAACCGGAACAGCAATGCTGTAGGCGATTAGCAACCCTAATCGCCTATGCTATAGGCGATTAGGAGGCTAATCGCCTGATATGACACCCTAATCGCCTATAGTATAGGCAATTGTGGGCTAATTGCCTTCGTTGCATGCAATTGTGATCCTAATTGCTAGTTAAGTCCTGAAATGCATGTCTTATGACCTAATTGCTAGTTAAGTCCTGAAATGCATGTCTTATGACCTAATTGCTAGTTAAATGCATGTCTTATGACCTAATTGCTAGTTAAATGCATGTCTTATGACCTAATTGCCTATAGACTCCTGAAATGCATGTCTTATGACCTAATTGCCTATAGTTTAGGCAATTAGCATTCCTAAATGCCTGTTGACTTTCATAATCGCTAGTTGACTTTTCCTAATCGCCTGTACTGCTGCTGTAAGTATATTTTGACATTCCGAGACCCGATTTGACACCTAGGAACATGCTAGGAACCCCGTAACATATCTAATAACTTGGTAACATGTGTTCAGACTTATTTATGTGATACTTGAACTACGTGCTATAACTTGTTGGACTTTAACGTATGTTAAGTGTGATTGCATGATTGTATGTTTGTGAGTGCAAGTATAACACGGGGAGTCTCGGGTCACCAATGGGATGTCGAGTCTTGTACTTTGGGTTAATTTAACAGTCACGGTGTTTTCAAACGAACTTGGTTATGGTCTGGACATCTAGGGACTAACTAACCTACGGGTTATTAGTCTAAGTACTTGTAACTGTCATATGTTAGGTCGCCGCTTTACGGGGCTAGCATAGCTTGCTGATATTATTTGTATATCGAAGTAACGCAACCTAAGGTGAGTTTACGGCCCCTCTTTTAACTGGTTTCACTTTTCGGGGGAGAAAACATGTGTTAAACTTATGTTTTGGTAACAACTGTCATACTATGGGTTTTCTATGGTTTACTATACGATCTCTGGAAGTCCCGGGGAAACCATGAATGTGCGGGTTTGCACAACGGGGAAATGTGAATAGATCTATTGGGAGTGACCAACCCCGCTCGTCGGCTTGGAGGGCCGGGCGAGTGCATATTGTCTCAAACAGGAACTGGTTTACTATTCGGGCACAACATCTGGTTTCCGAGTTAGTAATGGTTTTCCAATCCTTGTAGTAATAAACATACGCCTAGCTAGCGTACTTTGGTTTGCAAATTGTTATAGTATGGACAGGTTGACTTGGTACGTTGATTACAAAACCTGTAAACTCACCAGCATTTTTGTGCTGACGTAAACTCTTACATGTTTTCTCAGGTCGCTAAGGTAGCACAATGAAACTAGGGCGCACGCGTCTGCACGACGTCTAGTTAGGATTGCATGGTTTTCAAACATTGAACATTTGGTTTACCTTTGGATTATGTTTTGAGAATAAGCTTCCGCTGTAACTGGAGATTTAAACTATGTTTTTGAAATTGCATATGTTCATTTAGATTTGTTTATTGTGATCGTTGGTTTGGATCCTGGTTTGTCATGCGCCTCGCGGTAAAACTCCGCAAGTGGATTTTGAGGGTGTGACATAAAACCTCTACATAGTTAATGTAAAACATAAATCTATTACATAAAGTTAACATTACAAGTTCGGTTCGGTTATATCGGTAAACCAAAGCTTCATAACCATTGGTTATGTTGGTTATTAGTTAAAATCGGTTCAATTATGTCGGTTATGGTTAGATTATAGGTTATGGTGGTTAATTTGCTATGCCCTAGTGTGATCCATATTATTTGAAGCTAAAGATCTTGAAAAAACCTTTCAAATATAAAATTGCTTCAAACCGAAGCATCTTGACTCGGTGATCTGACGTTGCCGTTATTCAAAACCATAGTCATCAGCTAAACTTTTTTGTTAGAACGGATCGTAAAGCAATTATTATCCACAGGTGTTTTCTTAAAAAAAGAAACCAAATTTGTGTTTTTTGAAAAAAAAAACATAAAAATAACATGTGTGTTGTATATTAAGGGGATGTGTAAGAAGAACTTCGCTAAACTATGATGTTCAAACGTCCGTGTAATAAGACATTTAGTTTATCATAAACAACATTTTATTAGAAAAATAAAATAAATCAATACATGTAACCCATTAGATATGTATAAAATACAAAATTAATGGACATTCAACATATGAGATTCATATTTTTCTTGTCATTTGCAAAGGTTTTATTCCATGATGACAAAGAAAAACACAACAAAATATAAATTTAACATTTAAACTAATCTCTGATGACCAAAGTATATGAAAAGGAAAACAAAAAACAAACAATGTACAATTAATACTTTCCAACGTTCGGTTATATTTTAAACAACAAAGAATAGAGGAATGTTCCTCCCTAATACTTGTTAACAACGTAGGTTACAACCCGAAATGGATCTATGTTTTTTTTGTTTTTATTGTAGATAGACCGAATACATACTAGTGTTAAGAAAATTATAAATGTCACACACAACTCGTGTCTCAAAACATTGACTAAGTAGATCAATAGCACTGAGCTAACATAATTTGGAATGAACAGTGGAGCCATCTTGTTCAACTACAACCTGAATGGCGTGTTCCTAATCGCTCTGCGGGGCTGACCCACCCAGTTGCAGCTCCAGGTTTGCGTTGACAGCAAAACAACTTGAGAAAAAGATGTTAACTAATGAGATTCAATAAAATATTTAGAGAAAAATAAAACTGAAAAAGAATCGTAATTGCAGGTTTACCGGAAAGCGTTTAGAGGATCATTGGAGGAGGGATGTTGGTGGTGGCGTCCAGAGGAAATGTTAACCGCCGGTCCAAAAGATGTGTTAAGAATGCATGAAATATCTTCTTCTATACTCTCCATATTTTCCATTGTGTTAATTAAATTAAATTGAAACAATAACTTTTCATCAATTGATCATTGATTTCTTGGAAGGTGAAAGGTGGGAGGGTATTATGGGGATGAGATTTTAGTTTTTAACTAAAAACAAAACACAAAATTACTATCATAACCTTCTAAGTGTATTAATTGTCACAACTCTTCCAATAATTCCCTTGAATTTATTGCTTAAATATGTTGTACATGTTGTTTCTTAAGTTGTACGGGAATGAAAATGACCATGTTGACCATCACTCCTCCTTAATAAGATAACTAGTGGGTTTACCTGCGCGTTGCAGCGGGATTAAAAAAAAGCTTGTAATACATAAAAAAAACGTAAAAATGCAGATCCAGTCCTACACCCAGTGTTGTTTTTCATATAGTTGTTTTTCAAATAAAACGTCCAGAAACAAAAGCGCAGCTGCTCATGATACTTTCTTTGTTGATGATGCTCTAACTCAGATAAAGAGGTTGTAGGTTGCAATAATAAACCACAACATATGCAATATGTTTATATCACCCATTTAACATTACCACTTGAAGTGTTTGTCCATTTTTTTTTATAGAAATTGTAATTCAAATATGTTGTTGCTACGAGTAAACATGCTCGAGCTATGCTACGTATTGCAAAGAACATCACCAAAATCAACATAGCCTGAAATCGATTCATTAAAAATGAAAAAGAAAAAAATTGCACAACTTTTACCTTATTTGACCTATTTGGAAAGATAACATTACTCATATCAACCCATTAATTTAAAAACACACTTTTGTGTAAGTTTTACTATATTTGACACGTTTGAGAAGATAAACATTACCCATAGCGACCCTGTAGATGAATATTACCCAAATTGACTCATCTATAGGTAAAAGAAACATTACCCAAATCGACCCACTTATAAGTAAAATGAACATTATCCAAATCAACCAGTTATAAGAACACTTTGAGCGACTTTGCCCAACACTGCCCGACTTCAAAAGTCAAAATATGTACATTGGACACGTTTATGAGACTAAGATCTATTGTAAAATATGGATATTATGTGGTTAAATTTCTGCTACCTAATAACATAGGTTTTGACCAAATAAAAAAAAACTAACTGGTTGTCTCTTAAAGGTAAAAACTTACCACAATATGATCTTATTCACCTATTAACATAGTAAATAAGTAGTATATGCTTATGAGTTTTGACATTTGACTTTTAACATAATGAGTTAAAGTATTCTTTTTAACTCGAAACATTGTTGGTATTTATGTTGAAGTATTCTTTTCAACATCTTGAGTTAAAGTATTCTTTTTAACTCGAAACATTGTTGGTTTTATGTTGAAGTATTCTTTTCAACATCATGAGTTAAAGTATTCTTTTTAACTCGAAACATTGTTGGTACTTATGCTGAAGTATTCTTTTCAACATCTTGAGTTAAACTATTCTTTTTAACTCGAAACATTGTTGATTTTATGTTGAAGTATTCTTTTCAACATCTTGAGTTAAAGTATTCTTTTTAACTCGAAACATTGTTAGTTTTATGTTGAAGTATTCTTTTCAACATCTTGAGTTAAAGTATTATTTTTAACTCGAAACATTTTTGGTACTTATGTTGAAGTATTCTATTCAACATATCGGGTTGAAGCATTCTTTTAAACTCGAGAGAGCTATGAAATTCTTTCGATCAGTGTATCTATTGTCATGTGATCCCAATAGTACTTGGTGGGTTAACATAAAGGTGAACACAAAAAGGGAAGGTCCTAACCAAACCATGTACTTACAACCTTGTCATAACACATACCCCCTTATTTCTTAAATATTTCGAGTTAGTGTTATTGAAGGACATAACACCCTAACGTAAGGTTAATTGGTGATTGCGGCCTGGAATGTAATCATGAATTTACAGGTACATTAAGGTGGTGTGAATCTATTTAGGATAACCGGTTAGATGTTCAGTACACTTTCGAAATACCAAAGGTGTGGTGGGTTAGCGGCGGTACACCCTATATATAAGCACTGATGGTGAGTCGAAAGTGAGACTGGGGATCGAACCAAGCGCTCGGGTAGATGATCAGTGCGTTTTCGGAAAACTCAAGGTGTGGTGGGTTAGCTGCGGTACACCCTATATATAAACACTGAAGGTGCGACGGAAGTGAGACTGGGAATCGAACCAAGCGTTAGTCCTAGTCAGTGTAGTAGTAGTTTCAACAAGTCCTTTCATAGTCTACAACATAATCGCCCCAAAAGTATTCCGAACATCGTCATTATAAACTTAGTGGTTGTGTTACTATGAACGTTGATCACTCCTGATAATCCTGAACAACATTCTACCTTCAACCTCATCTTAAAGCTCATACATAACATTTCTTTTGGAAAACAGTTTGTTCCGTTACCCTAAGCTCTTTTCATCCTTTAAAATTAACCACACCCACCGTAAACTCAAATTTTGTATACACTTACACTCTCTGTTACTTGGAATCTTGTTGCATATCTGTAACAACCGGCAAAATTAAGGTAATTCCGTACTAATTAATTAAACACGATTAACGTAATTAACCGTAATTATGTGCTGAATATTTAATCGAGGCCTTAGAAGGATAGGAATTCCCAAATAATGCATAGGAATGCATAAGTTTAATAGCAAAGCATGATAGGATCATGCGTAGGCAAAACTATCCGGTATGGACACTGGCGATTACCCGGCAAAACTTAAATAAGCAAAACGAACACCGGACACCCGGAATATAAAATAAATAATATTTTCACAAAATATTATGAGTTTTGGAAACCCAAAGCCATACGTGAAAACTTATTGCACAAATCTCCCGGTAACGAATAAAGTGCGCGTACCGCACCCGATACGCGCGTAACACGTAAATTCACCCGGCAAAAGCCGAAATAAATTATCAGTAATTTAACTGGGCAAAATTTTATGAATATTGACGGTATTTTAATACTGAGGTAAACCGCGGTTAAAATTCAAGAAATACCCGGGCGGTACCCGAAAGGAGGTAACTTGAACATATTATGGAGAGGTAATTAGCAAAGTGGACCCCACCAACCACCCTATAGAGGGCCGGCCATGGGCCCACTTGAGTGGGAGATTGTGTAAAATTGCTTCTTAAACCTTCCATGATGATATTATTAGCAATGATTAACATGCACCTAAAGGTATTGGGTAGAATATTAATCAACATAATCCTTTCCTCTCTTTCTCTTAAACTCGGCCAAACACCCTCTTATAACACCACTAGATATTTTTTGTGATCTTGCATAATCCTTCCATATCTACATAATCCAAGACAAGATTTAGGTGATCTTTGGAAGATTGAGTAAGATAGCATAAATACACTTGATGAACACTTGAAGAAAACACAAAAATTCTCTTCTTTTTCTTCTCTTGGCCGTAACATTGCACCACCCCACCAACATCTCTCTTTCAATTTTTACAACTCCAAATCATCTCTAGTTCATCATCATTCAAACCCCTTCTTGTGTGTTCAAGAGCTTGAAGCATAACCCACTTGGAAGAACACATTAAGCCTCACCCAAATCCAAGATTTTGTCTTCCCTAGCCTTGAGCTAGTAGTAAGTCTTGCATTGTTTTATTACTTGAAATGTTCATATTTTTGTGCTATGAAAGCAAGTTGTACCATGTTGGGTAATAAAGATGAGTTTTATAAAAGTAATGGGTTTTGTTAAAAATGAAAATGGAAGATTAATAATAATGTTGATGAGTCTTGGATTTATGTTAATAAATGAAATATTGGAAGAAATAATAATAAAATACACTAACACTTGAGAAGATGATGATTTGGGCATATTAAATGAAAAGGACTTGAATGAGATGAAGATGACTTTAATCATCATAGGATGATATAATAATGTTATAAAAATATTAAAATGAGTTAGAAAGCCATAGATGAAAAAGTTTCATCTTCAAAGTCCACTCACTTGGATGAGTGAAAATTGGATGTTTTGGATAAAAATATGGAATAAGCATATTAATGACATCTAGGATGGATTAGAAGATCATTAAAAGTAAAAAGAAGTAAAAACAACTAAACATGATGAAAATGGTTCTTCAAAGTCCACTAAAGTGGAAGAAAAATATTAAC
This sequence comes from Ambrosia x helenae, assembly GCA_030844895.1. NCBI lineage: Eukaryota > Viridiplantae > Streptophyta > Magnoliopsida > Asterales > Asteraceae > Ambrosia > Ambrosia x helenae. Next base: position 51,180 of record JAUTDX010000057.1, read on the forward strand.
TTTGTAAGATAAGGGGAAAAATGCAACAAGTATAAAGTAAAGGACTAATATGGCAACTTTGGAAGTTGAGAGACTAAAATAAATATTGTAGAAACTATTAGTCCAAAAACACTAAAATGGAAAGATTGGTGTCAAAAAGTGTAAGTAATGATTTTACAAGGTTGATTTGGTAAATATTAGTAGCTTACTTGGGCATTTCATATGAAAAGTATATTTTTATAAAGTGGACGTTTTATAAAAATAAATGGAGTAACGCAAGTATTTTATAAAGTAAGATTTTATAAAATAAAGACTTGGGAAGACTTGTACAAAAATGGGATACTTTTATATAAATGGGAATATAAAAGTATCGGAAAACATTTTTGTGTAACAAGTTGGACAAGTCGAGCCACAACATACATAGTATATTTTTCCGAGAAATAAACGTTCGGAATCGGAAGTAGGAACAATACTTCCATGAGAACGCGCAACGGAAATAAATATGAAAAACGCTAACTAACGAACTTAGTTACACGAACCAACGTAAACGGACTTATAAGGAAAAGACCATTACGTCGAGATAAAAATATACATATATATATTTTAGGAAATAAAATATATATAATAAAGGTGAAACGTGCGTAACACTTTCCTAAGTGTAGAAAGAATATTCGTGGAAAAGGAGAAACATAACGTAACAAATTAAAAACGCTAAAACGACACGTGAACTTAACAAGTAGTATCCACGCGATGATATATGTACATATACTCGTTTCCGACGGAATTCTAGTACATCTATTTAAATGGGAAAATAGATATGCGAGAAGGAAAACCGATACGAGTAGGTGAAATATATCTACGAACGCGTGAATACCGACAAGATCCTAGTACATTTATTTAAATGGGAAAATAAATGTACGGTGTGGTAAGTCTAGTCGGGCGTTAAGATTATGTTACCAAACGACAAAGACTTAGCATATTTATTTAAATGGGAAAATAAATATGTGGCAAAGTCGGGTCGGATAATAAGAAAAACACTTTATATCGAGCGAAACGACCCTAAGTATAATTATTTAAATGGGAAAATAATTATACGTTGGGTAGAGTCGTGTCGAGTATAATGTTGTACAAGTCTTAAAGAATATTAATAAGGATAATATACGACTTGCAAGGAAAGGGTAGTCCATCGCCATTGAACCTAGGATACGAAACTATTAAACGGGAATTGGGATAAAGACGTGGTCGGGAAGTTGGGTGTACAACTTGCCAAGGCACATACACCATAGGTGTAAGTGACTTATACGCCTAGAACCTTTGTAGGTACGGGATCACAAACTTTACTATTTTCTTTGAGCCGAGCACAGTTACAGGTGAGTCTCACGGCCCCATTTCTAAACTATTTAACGTTTTTGCGGGGGAAAGATATGTTGGGATTGTATGACGGGTTGGAAACTTGAGTAAAGATCGCCACTCGGGGTTGAGACCTCCCCACTATAATCATTTATTCAGGAATGAGAAACCAAAGGGATATTTGGATAGTACTATTGGTGCCTGACAAGGCCCACCCCTAATCGATAGCGTCGATAATGCATCGGCGTATGCCTGGGGTGCACTTATTCTGAAATAAAGTCGTAGGAATACCGAGTAACGACTTGGGGCGGGGGCATTATTAATTGTCTTGGTTTGGTTATAGGCTCAAGTAAATTGTAGGACTTTGCAACTCCTATAAATGTCATAACAAGGATATTCCCACTTTATAAAGATTTATCAAATTAAAACCTGTGAACTCACCAATATTTATATATTGACGATTTTCAAACATATCTTTCAGGTAATTGATTGATGGAAGCTAGCATGGCGAGCAGGGTCGGGGATATCTCCAAGTTGGGCGTTGGGAATGTCGTAAGAGGGTCTCATCTCTTTATTCCATGGACTTAGGGATAAAGGGAGGAGCCTCCTTATCAATTTCAAAAACAAGTTATAATTATGTATGGATAATTTGACATGATTATTAGCATTGAATAAATGCCCGTTTTTCTAATTACTATTGTGGTTTGCATTAATCTTGGCTTAATACTTTTGAACCGTCGCGCCACGTGTTTCCGCCTTAGACGTGGTGTGACAGAAAGTGGTATCAGAGCCAAGGTTATAGCGAATTAGCATTTTAAAAATCTAAACTATAACCGGATTTGGTTCAAAATCTTTCAAAATAAATGCGAAACGCAATAAAATAAATTTTTCCAACGACCATTTGGGTATATGGAGATTCCGACCAAGCTAGCCATGGTAAGTATACGTATTATTTTTGTGTTAGAAGGTTAGGAAGAGTACCTTAGATATCTGCCTTAACTACCTAACGAATAATACTTAAATATTAGTACGGTTCTTTTGCCAGGATGTCGAACGCAGGGAGCGTAGCACCGAGCTACGACAGTAGCCTTCAGATCATCCCAGCACCGCCAGCGGAGCCGATCGAGGTGGTGATACTCGATCCCGAGGATGACGAGATGGAGGTTGATGCCGCCATGGAGGGCGCCGACGGAGATAGCTCCGACGAGACAGACCCGAGCGAGGACCCAGCGTGGGCCCCCGCTGGAGACGACATGGCCGCCGTGGCCGACCTACCGATGGCCGAGGCCGACTTGCCTCTAGTGCCATTCCAGGCAGCACCACTGCCAGCACTACCCATCCGAGCCGTCAGGGACTTCCCTGTAGGCTGCGCAGGTCCTTCGCGACCTATCCCTACACAGTCGGAGACTGTTGAGTCTCCATACGACCGACACGCACCTGTCGATCGCGAGCCCTTACCCACCCCACCTATCCCCGTTCCCTCTGGCATGAGACTCGTGCCTGTCTGCCGAGGACACAACGGGTGGATATCCGATGACTCTGACGATGAGTCAACTGCGTCGGTGGAGCACATTGCTGTGCCGATCCCACCAGCAGGCCAGGAGGAGCACGTCGCTCCGATGATAGGGCATGCTACCGCCACCCCAGCCACCCTACCCGCCATGCCCGAGCCCATACCACAGGATGGGCCAGCTTCTACTGGGCACATCCTTGAGGGCAGCTCAGCCCGCAGTTCTGAGCTGCACCGAGCAGGACTGGCAGCTCACGCCACTGCTAGCCCTCCCACCCCTACCACTGTGATATCCGCTCCAGAGTGGGTCGCTGTCACCCAACCTCTCATGGTCCCACTCGCCGAGCTTATAGTCCCCTCACCCATATCCATGACACTACCCATCACCACTTTTCCCACACTACCACCCCTACCCGAGATGCTCCCTACACCACCACCTGCACCATTCACTATGGATGCAGGAGCCCCATTTTTGATACCCCCATTTGCACCGTATACTCTAGGTGCAGGAGACCCATACTAGGTACCACCCTACTGCTTCACCGGATTACCAGGCTTTGCCCCACCCTTCACACCACTACCCATACCCGATATCGTCGGCCCGTCCCAGCCGACGTACACTGACATCCCCGGGCCGTCGCAGCCCCACGGGATGGCCCCACTGTCAGGACCCGCATGGTCCACGGTGATCTCACTGGAGAGAGATTTCCAGGCCCTCACCGACACGGTGCAGCGCACCGTGAGTCAGATGGAGCAGCAGGCCCAGCTCATGTGGGCCAGGATCATTGATGCCAGGGATGCACTGGCACATTATGCTGAGGAGCTGCTGAGCATGGATGCTCATTGTGGCCTTACGGGCGACGCACACTTTGCGCATCGCCAATTCTTGTACGATCGCATTATGGCGATCAGTATGACCATTAGCATGTGCGCACCCCAGTACCAGTACCAGCACCCGCCGCCGCCGCCGCCACAGTAGCGATACATCAGGGACGCTTGGGAGATCACTCACGGACATAGTAGTAGTAGTAGTAGTAGTATGATAGCACAGCATGGGTTATAGCACCCATCTGCATTTTTGCCTAGCCGAGCGGGATTGTGCCGGTATATGACATTATGTTTCTAGTATATTTCAAAGGAGCAATGTATGAGGAAGGTATCCTCGGTTTTTGTTATTATAAACAAATCATTGTACTCATGGTATTGAAATTAATGAAAATTTTGTTATGGTAAAATATGTGTTGTGATTGTCTACGATTATTATTACTTGTTCTGTTTATATTGTGATTGCGTGATGTTGTTATGGTGATTATTGTGTTCGTATGTTGTGTTGTTGTTTATACTGTATATGTGATGATATTGTATGAATGATCGTCGGAAATTAACCTTTGATATTGATTATTGAAGAAACATGGCACCAGCCACCAGAAGCAACAGTGGGAATGAAAGACTGCCCACGACACCCGAGGAGCTTGAAACCCTAGTTTCGGGACGTATCGCCCAAGCTCTCGCAGAACACAATGCCACGCGCACCGAAAGGTCGCGAGACCGAACCGGGAGCGACAGACGCGAAACCTCCCCTACTGGTAAGAAGACGTCGGGTATATACAGCAGGAGACTCGTAAAACTCCTACCTTATATAATATATTGCTTTATTATTGCAGAAACGGCCTCACGAGAACGTGGCTGCACGTTTAAAGCTTTCCTGGACTGCAAACCACTGAACTTCAGCGGCACTGAAGGTTCTGTCGGACTAGTCAAGTGGTTCGAGAAGACCGAAGCCATGATTCGTATTAGCAGCTGTACCCCGCGACAGGCTGTCATGTATGCCACCAACCTGTTTCTGGACCAAGTTCTGACCTGGTGGAACAACCAAGTGCAGACACTGGGAGATGATGCTGCTTACTCCTTGTCATGGTTGGAGTTGAAAGAACTAATGATCGCCGAGTATTGCCCGGCAAGTGAAGTACAGAAGCTAGAGACTGAGTTCTGGAACCTCGCCATGGTTGGACCGGACGTAGCTGGTTACACGTCCAGATTCCATGACCTCTCCCGGTTAGTGCCTCGCCTGGTCACCCCGGAAAGCAAGAAGGTGGAAAGATACCTCTTCGGACTGGCACCACAGATACGCGGCATGGTCACTGCTTCCAAACCTACAACCATGCGCGAAGCTATCGACCTCGCCTTAAGTCTCACTGAAGACGCCATCCGAATGGGCACTCTAATCCGGAAGGTGTCAGGGTTGAAGCTTACTGAGTCCAGCAGTGTTGAGGGTAAGAATCTGGGTACAAGTTCAGTCGTCGGGTCAAGTGAACAGGGAAATAGGCCAAGGTTTGGGAAGCGTAAGCGCGACGAGAGGAAGAAAGATGGATCATCAGGTTCAGGGAAGAAACGAAAAGGGTATGTGGCCACTGGACGTGGAAATAATGGGAAGCAAGGTTATCAGGGCAGGAACGAAGTGATCTGCGGTAAGTGCCGTCGTTCGGGGCACAAGACAGAAGACTGCAGATCAGGAGCGCCAAAGAACAGCGGAGCGAGGCCCTGTTTCTCATGTGGATCGCTCGATCATTGGAAGAGGGACTGCCCCAAACTTAACAACCAAGCCCGTGGGCGAGCGTTCGTGATTGGTGCCGGTGACGCACGACAAGACCCTAATGTGGTCACTGGTACGTTCCCTCTAAATGGTCATTATGCTTCAGTATTGTTTGATACTGGCGCTGATTTTAGCTTCGTATCTGTTGAATTTAAAAGATTACTTGGTTTAAAGACTAGTAAGCTAGACACACCATACTCTATTGAACTAGCTAACGGTAAAACTATAGAAACTCGAGAGGTAGCGAAGGATTGTAAGTTGGATCTCTGTGGTCATGAGTTTGACATTGAGCTATTGCCAGTCGTACTGGGTAGCTTCGACATAGTCGTTGGCATGGATTGGCTATCCGCACACCGCGCCATCGTCGTGTGCAATGACAAAGTAATTCAAGTTCCCCTCGCAAGCGGTGAAACCCTATCGATCCAAGGGGAAAGGCGTGGAACGCCATTGAGAATTATTACCAGCATGAAGGCCAGGAAGTGCCTAAGGAAAGGTCTCGTCGCATTCTTGGCGCACGTGGTAGACAAGAAGGCTGACGAGCGAAAGCTAGAAGACATTCCAATAGCCAGAGACTTTCCAGATGTGTTCCCAGAAGATTTGCCGGGATTGCCACCACCCCGACAAGTCGAGTTTCGCATCGACCTTGTTCCAGGAGCAGCGCCGGTAGCGCGATCGCCATATCGCCTAGCTCCTTCTGAGATGCAGGAACTGTCTGGACAACTGCAAGAGTTGTTAGACAAAGGTTTCATAAGACCAAGCTTCTCACCCTGGGGAGCTCCCGTCTTATTCGTGAAAAAGAAGGATGGCACTTTTCGAATGTGCATCGACTATCGAGAACTGAACAAGCTAACTATTAAAAATCGCTATCCTCTTCCCAGGATCGACGATTTGTTTGACCAACTTCAAGGATCCAGTTTCTACTCCAAGATCGATCTAAGGTCCGGTTATCATCAATTGCGTATTCAAGAAGAAGACGTGCCAAAAACAGCATTCAGGACTCGTTATGGGCACTATGAGTTTCTGGTTATGCCATTCGGGTTAACTAACGCACCAGCTGTTTTCATGGACTTGATGAACCGAGTGTGCAAGCCATACCTGGACAAATTCGTCATTGTCTTCATTGATGACATCTTGATCTACTCACGCACTAAGGAGGAACACGAGGATCATCTCCGATTAATCCTCGAGGTACTTCGCAAAGAGAAACTCTATGCTAAGTTTTCAAAATGTGATTTTTGGATTCGAGAGGTTCACTTTTTAGGCCACGTGGTGAATGAAAAGGGTATACATGTCGATCCCGCCAAGATCGAAGCAATCAAGAATTGGGACGCCCCTAGAACGCCTACTGAAGTACGACAATTTCTTGGCCTTGCGGGTTACTACAGAAGGTTCATCGAGAACTTTTCTAAAATAGCACAGTCTTTAACCATGCTAACCCAAAAGGATAAGAAGTTTGAATGGACGGAAAGGCAGGAAGCAGCGTTTCAGTTGCTGAAGGATAAGTTATGTGGCGCACCAATACTATCACTCCCCGATGGTACGGAAGACTTCGTAGTTTACTGTGACGCCTCTCATCAGGGATTGGGTTGTGTATTGATGCAGCGAGAGAAGGTCATAGCCTATGCTTCCAGACAGCTAAAGCTTCACGAGAAGAATTACACCACACATGATCTGGAACTAGGAGCCGTGGTATTCGCACTCAAGATATGGAGACATTATCTGTACGGAACCAAGTGTACGATCTTCACTGATCATAAAAGTTTGCAGCACATCTTTGACCAGAAGGAATTGAACATGCGACAACGGCGATGGGTCGAATTATTGAACGATTACGATTGTGAGATAAAGTACCATCCCGGGAAAGCAAACGTCGTAGCCGACGCCTTGATTCGTAAGGAACGGGTTAAGCCACTGCGTGTCCGAGCTTTGGGTCTAACCATCCACACGAACCTGACTGACCGGATTCGTGAAGCTCAAACTAACGCTCTTAAACCCGAGAATGTCAAAGGTGAAAGGTTGCGGAAGATGGTTGATTCACTGGAGTCAAAAGCGGATCAAGCTCTGTATTTCATGAATAGAATTTGGGTACCAGTGTACGGTGGATTGCGTGAACTGGTATTAGCCGAAGCCCACAGTTCGCGATATTCGGTTCACCCTGGAGCAGACAAGATGTTCCATGATCTAAAGGAATTTTACTGGTGGCCAAATTTCAAGAGAGACATAGCGGCATATGTTGCGCGATGTTTGACTTGCGCGAAGGTCAAGGCCGAGCATCAGAGACCATCCGGTTTGCTCCAGCAACCGGAAATACCGGAATGGAAATGGGAAAGGATCACTATGGATTTCATTACCAAGTTGCCCAGGACAACAAGCGGCCATGATATGATCTGGGTAATCGTTGATCGATTGACAAAATCCGCACACTTCCTCCCCATTCGCGAAACGGATAAGTTGGAGAAACTAACCCGGTTGTATATTAAGGAAGTTGTGTCGAAACACGGTGTACCTATTTCTATCATCTCCGATCGAGATAGTCGTTTCACCTCAAGATTTTGGGAAAGTTTGAATGAAGCCCTCGGTACTCGCCTTGACATGAGTACCGCATATCATCCACAAACCGATGGTCAAAGTGAACGGACCATCCAGACCTTGGAAGATATGCTACGGGCATGCGCAATCGATTTCAGCGGAGTTGGGATACACACTTGCCACTGGTAGAGTTTTCGTATAACAACAGCTACCACACGAGCATTCAAGCTGCACCTTTTGAAGCTCTATATGGACGCAAGTGTAGATCGCCTCTATGTTGGGCCGAAGTTGGCGAAAAGCAACTTACCGGGCCCGAAATTGTTCAAGAAACGACGGATAAGGTCTTTCTGATTAGAGAACGTCTCAAAGCGGCACGTGACCGACAGAAAAGCTACGCAGACATGAGGAGGAAGCCTTTGGAATTTCAAGTCGGAGACAGGGTCCTACTGAAGGTGTCACCTTGGAAAGGTGTCGCGCGCTTTGGGAAGCGCGAAAAACTGAACCCACGATATGTTGGACCATTCGAGATCCTGTCCAGAGTAGGCCCCGTAGCGTACAAGCTCAAGTTACCACAAGAACTTAACGGTGTACATGACACGTTCCACGTGTCGAACTTGAAAAAGTGCTTATCCGACGAAACCCTCATCATCCCCGCAGACGAAATCCACATTGACGACAAGTTACACTTCGTCGAAGAGCCAATCGAAGTAACCGATTGGAAGGTCCAAAAGCTAAGACGCAGTAAGATCAGATTGGTCAAAGTGCGTTGGAATGCCAAGCGTGGACCGGAGTTCACGTGGGAAAGGCTGGACCGGATGAAGCAAAAGTATCCCGCCCTATTCGAAAAGACCCCTATACCGGAGAGCTCAAAGTGAATTCCGGGACGGAATTCTCTTAACGGGGGGAGAATGTAACAACCGGCAAAATTAAGGTAATTCCGTACTAATTAATTAAACACGATTAACGTAATTAACCGTAATTATGTGCTGAATATTTAATCGAGGCCTTAGAAAGATAGGAATTCCCAAATAATGCATAGGAATGCATAAGTTTAATAGCAAAGCATGATAGGATCATGCGCAGGCAAAACTATCCGGTATGGACACTGGCGATTACCCGGCAAAACTTAAATAAGCGAAACGAAAACCGGACACCCGGAATATAAAATAAATAATATTTTCACAAAATATTATGAGTTTTGGAAACCCAAAGCCATACGTGAAAACTTATTGCACAAATCTCCCGGTAACGAATAAAGTGCGCGTACCGCACCCGATACGCGCGTAACACGTAAATTCACCCGGCAAAAGCCGAAATAAATTATCAGTAATTTAACTGGGCAAAATTTTATGAATATTGACGGTATTTTAATACTGAGGTAAACCGCGGTTAAAATTCAAGAAATACCCGGGCGGTACCCGAAAGGAGGTAACTTAAACATATTATGGAGAGGTAATTAGCAAAGTGGACCCCACCAACCACCCTATAGGGGGCCGGCCATGGGCCCACTTGAGTGGGAGATTGTGTAAAATTGCTTCTTAAACCTTCCATGATGATATTATTAGCAATGATTAACATGCACCTAAAGGTATTGGGTAGAATATTAATCAACATAATCCTTTCCTCTCTCTCTCTCTAAACTCGGCCAAACACCCTCTTATAACACCACTAGATATTTTTTGTGATCTTGCATAATCCTTCCATATCTACATAATCCAAGACAAGATTTAGGTGATCTTTGGAAGATTGAGTAAGATAGCATAAATACACTTGATGAACACTTGAAGAAAACACAAAAATTCTCTTCTTTTTCTTCTCTTGGCCGTAACATTGCACCACCCCACCAACATCTCTCTTTCAATTTTTACAACTCCAAATCATCTCTAGTTCATCATCATTCAAACCCCTTCTTGTGTGTTCAAGAGCTTGGAGCATAACCCACTTGGAAGAACACATTAAGCCTCACCCAAATCCAAGATTTTGTCTTCCCTAGCCTTGAGCTAGTAGTAAGTCTTGCATTGTTTTATTACTTGAAATGTTCATATTTTTGTGCTATGAAAGCAAGTTGTACCATGTTGGGTAATAAAGATGAGTTTTATAAAAGTAATGGGTTTTGTTAAAAATGAAAATGGAAGATTAATAATAATGTTGATGAGTCTTGGATTTATGTTAATAAATGAAATATTGGAAGAAATAATAATAAAATACACTAACACTTGAGAAGATGATGATTTGGGCATATTAAATGAAAAGGACTTGAATGAGATGAAGATGACTTTAATCATCATAGGATGATATAATAATGTTATAAAAATATTAAAATGAGTTAGAAAGCCATAGATGAAAAAGTTTCAATTTCAAAGTCCACTCACTTGGATGAGTGAAAATTGGATGTTTTGGATAAAAATATGGAATAAGCATATTAATGACATCTAGGATGGATTAGAAGATCATTAAAAGTAAAAAGAAGTAAAAACAACTAAACATGATGAAAATGGTTCTTCAAAGTCCACTAAAGTGGAAGAAAAATATTAACTTTGTAAGATAAGGGGAAAAATGCAACAAGTATAAAGTAAAGGACTAATATGGCAACTTTGGAAGTTGAGAGACTAAAATAAATATTGTAGAAACTATTAGTCCAAAAACACTAAAATGGAAAGATTGTGTCAAAAAGTGTAAGTAATGATTTTACAAGGTTGATTTGGTAAATATTAGTAGCTTACTTGGGCATTTCATATGAAAAGTATATTTTTATAAAGTGGACGTTTTATAAAAATAAATGGAGTAACGCAAGTATTTTATAAAGTAAGATTTTATAAAATAAAGACTTGGGAAGACTTGTACAAAAATGGGATACTTTTATATAAATGGGAATATAAAAGTATCGGAAAACATTTTTGTGTAACAAGTTGGACAAGTCGAGCCACAACATACATAGTATATTTTTCCGAGAAATAAACGTTCGGAATCGGAAGTAGGAACAATACTTCCATGAGAACGCGCAACGGAAATAAATATGAAAAACGCTAACTAACGAACTTAGTTACACGAACCAACGTAAACGGACTTATAAGGAAAAGACCATTACGTCGAGATAAAAATATACATATATATTTTTAGGAAATAAAATATATATAATAAAGGTGAAACGTGCGTAACACTTTCCTAAGTGTAGAAAGAATATTCGTGGAAAAGGAGAAACATAACGTAACAAATTAAAAACGCTAAAACGACACATGAACTTAACAAGTAGTATCCACGCGATGATATATGTACATATACTCGTTTCCGACGGAATTCTAGTACATCTATTTAAATGGGAAAATAGATATGCGAGAAGGAAAACCGATACGAGTAGGTGAAATATATCTACGAACGCGTGAATACCGACAAGATCCTAGTACATTTATTTAAATGGGAAAATAAATGTACGGTGTGGTAAGTCTAGTCGGGCGTTAAGATTATGTTACCAAACGACAAAGACTTAGCATATTTATTTAAATGGGAAAATAAATATGTGGCAAAGTCGGGTCGGATAATAAGAAAAACACTTTATATCGAGCGAAACGACCCTAAGTATAATTATTTAAATGGGAAAATAATTATACGTTGGGTAGAGTCGTGTCGAGTATAATGTTGTACAAGTCATAAAGAATATTAATAAGGATAATATACGACTTGTAAGGAAAGGGTAATCCATCGCCATTGAACCTAGGATACGAAACTATTAAACGGGAATTGGGATAAAGACGTGGTCGGGAAGTTGGGTGTACAACTTGCCAAGGCACATACACCATAGGTGTAAGTGACTTATACGCCTAGAACCTTTGTAGGTACGGGATCACAAACTTTACTATTTTCTTTGAGCCGAGCACAGTTACAGGTGAGTCTCACGGCCCCATTTCTAAACTATTTAACGTTTTTGCGGGGGAAAGATATGTTGGGATTGTATGACGGGTTGGAAACTTGAGTAAAGATCGCCACTCGGGGTTGAGACCTCCCCACTATAATCATTTATTCAGGAATGAGAAACCAAAGGGATATTTGGATAGTACTATTGGTGCCTGACAAGGCCCACCCCTAATCGATAGCGTCGATAATGCATCGGCGTATGCCTGGGGTGCACTTATTCTGAAATAAAGTCGTAGGAATACCGAGTAACGACTTGGGGCGGGGGCATTATTAATTGTCTTGGTTTGGTTATAGGCTCAAGTAAATTGTAGGACTTTGCAACTCCTATAAATGTCATAACAAGGATATTCCCACTTTATAAAGATTTATCAAATTAAAACCTGTGAACTCACCAATATTTATATATTGACGATTTTCAAACATATCTTTCAGGTAATTGATTGATGGAAGCTAGCATGGCGAGCAGGGTCGGGGATATCTCCAAGTTGGGCGTTGGGAATGTCGTAAGAGGGTCTCATCTCTTTATTCCATGGACTTAGGGATAAAGGGAGGAGCCTCCTTATCAATTTCAAAAACAATTTATAATTATGTATGGATAATTTGACATGATTATTAGCATTGAATAAATGCCCGTTTTTCTAATTACTATTGTGGTTTGCATTAATCTTGGCTTAATACTTTTGAACCGTCGCGCCACGTGTTTCCGCCTTAGACGTGGTGTGACAATATCCTTAGCAAAGTTCGGTTAGAAACTTTTCTAAAGTAGGGGAGACTGCTATATCAGCGCTCTGTCCTCGCCAGTTACATACTTTCCCAAACCTTGTAAACTCTCAACTTCCTAGTCTCGGGTCAAATGTCAAAGATTTTAAACCTTCGCTTTGAATAACTACTTTAAACTTTGTCAGATTTATGACTGATGTATTCCTTAAAACTTACTTACCTTTTTTTTTAAACTCTATTGTTTCATGGAAACTTTCACTTGAAAGAAATTTCGGGACGAAATTTCTAAAGTATGGGAGACTGTGACAACCTGCACCCGTCACTTTTCATAAATGTGCAAAATTGGTCCCTCAACTATTTCAAAATTTTCATTTTTAACCCTCCTATTTTAATAGGACCAAAAGTCACAATTTAATAAAACGTATAATTTTTATAAGTAAAAGTATTGCACGTTTTATACTCACATCTACACCCGAGCACGTATGTTTCAGACCTTGATACTCAAAACCCTTAATTTTCGGTCCTAAAACAACTTAGAAACCGAAGGAAACAAGTCCGGAACTTAAAATTGATTAAATTAGAAAATTTGATTTTTTTTATTTCTCGCGGTTCGCGAAGACAGTCAAACAGTCAAAGTCTCAGTCAAAGTCCTAGTCAAAGTCCCGGTCAAAGTCCTAGTCAAAGTCTTAGTCAAACAGTCAAAGTCCTAGTCAAATAGTCAATTCATCATAAAACCTTACTTTATGGTGTTGACCAATTTTAATGGCTAATTGAATCCAAAACTAGTATAAAAACCCACCTATGACCCATTACACTAGGTACCTCTAAATCGATTGTTTCAATCCGATTAAACTTTCCCTCATACCTTTCTTCTATAGTCTATTACTTCTATAATTGAAGCTTTGATTATAAACTCTTGTAATTGGCGAATTGGAAGCTTGATATTCTTTCTTTTTCGGTTTTTATTTCTTCAAATTGGACTAGCTACGTTGTTGAGTCTTTGGGATTTGCCTCACATACATTCACAACGCTTAGAGGATAATTCAGCTTAGCGAATGTGAGTATATCTTTCCCCTTTTTCATGTTTACACTTTTGGGGTGACTCATGTACGCTTATTACTTCACTCACTTAATCATGCTTTAGTCTATATTCACAATCGCAATTCTTGTATGTGTTTTAGTTGTTGATCGCTGATAGTGTGTACTTATGACCTTAATCATTAACCCGGTGTGGGCCTAGCATAGCAATAAATAGTACTTGACTATTATTATGTGTAAACTACTTGCTTTGTCACATACTATACATAATCATACTATTGGGCGACTACTATACATATATACTAGATATCCCATTATTCTTAGATCTCATTTCTACTCTAAGGCTTGATTTTAGGTGACATTAGTACATAGCTTGAACACTAAATTGTAGACAGTATAACACGTGAATTGCGAAACTCTTTTCCTACTATATTTATTCAAACAGGGTATGCTCACCAATACATTTTGTATTGACAAAATTATTTTCGTACATGTTTCAGGTTGTTATGAGATCACTGTTAAACTTTTGGAACTTAGACTTAGACTTGAGATTTACTAAATTTTATTTTAGATTGTTAGTTCTTAAACGTTGTATTCTTGTAATTTCATTTCAATGTAATAAATTACTTAGTCAATGTATCAATATTTACATTTCTAGTCCATGAGCTATTGAACAATCGTTACCTCGTGACACCTCGATGTTTCCGCCATCGGTTGGGGTGTTACAGAAAAGTAGCAAAACTCTACCAAGCAAATGTCTAGAAGAAACAGTGTCTACATATATGAAAAGCATATTAATAGCGAACTCGCAACACATCAATTCTATATATATATATATATAGGAAAAAGATCAAATAGGAACCAAGAGCCTAGTTAGGAACTTAGGAACCAATCTTAGCCATTCATCTTTGATCTTGATCTAGGGGGTAGTTATGTAATTAGACAATTAAATATTATATTTTAATTTAATTAAAAGTTTTATATATGGCAGTTAATTATCTTCCTGCAATTAATATGCAAGTTTTTTTTTGACTTTCCTTAAATCTCTCAACCTATTATCATCTCTAATCCCAAATAAAAAAAACACGTTCGATTGAATTCGACTGAATCGAAATAACTTCCAGTCGAATTCAGAAGATTTAAATTGATTGAATTGAAAAAACTTTCGATTTAAAAGAATCTAAAATCGGCCAACGATTCAGATTTCCAAGTTATGGATAATAATTCTATACATGAAAACATTGAATCACAATCTCATGTGATAGAAGATCATGAAACACAATCACAAGCTTTGTTTCTAAATAGTGTTGAAAATCAAGGTATTTATGTATTGTTTTTATTTTTTTAATTGTTTTTCGTGCGAGAATCATGTTTTTTTGTGATTTCTATTTGGATTAGCCTTATAGTATGGTTTATTATTGATTTGCAAAATAGTTGTTTTGTATTCTGTAAGTCATATTTTACGCACAGAATTGGAATGAGTAAAGAGTTATACACTGGTGTATCATATATAGTTATTGGGGTTATACAGATACAATAAGATTTGTTCTTAGTTTCTTAGTTGTTATACACCAGTGTATAACAACAAATCTATTAATTATTATACACAAGTGTATTATAGGTGGTAAAAGACGTTATAATAAACTGATAGTATTTTGTTTGACGTTAAATATACACATGTGTATATTCATTATAAAAAATGGAATGTGCAGTATGACACTGTTGATGATGATAAATGAAAAAACCAATATACACCAATGTATATCTGTGTTGATGATGTTGAATGATGATGAATGAAAAAACGAATATACACCAATGTATATCTTGTGTTGGTGATGATGATGATGAATGAAAAAACGAATATACACCAATGTACACTGTTGTATATATACCGAGATATAATTTTAATAGTATATACAATAAATACGTTTGGGTATACCATAAACACTAATTTGCTGTTTCCAAATATACATGAGTTTCTTATTAATTACCTAATAAATGATATTGAACAAAAGACATTAATACCCCTTTATTAAAATAACAATTATTAAAGTTTTACTTATTTACAATCATGCCATTGAAGATGGATGGCTCAGATTGGTTCTTATAGTTCCTACTTAAGGGTTGGTTCCTATTTGAACCATACCCTATATATATATATATATATATATATATATATATATATATATATATATATTCTTTTTTAAATCATATTACCCTTGTGAATAAACAGTAAAAAAAATAATGATATACATAAAATGGGTTGTGCCAGGCAACTCATATTTCAACATTCCTACTTCTAAATTCAACAAATGTTTGTAAATTTGACTATCAACTCGCCGAAATTCCACAACCCCAAAACAATATCCAAAATTCAGATTACGAGTTGTGATTATGTACGACAAATAATGAGAAAACAAGTAAATTACTAAATTCACGTATATACGAACACATGATTCGTTTACAAACTTCAATCACAAATTTACAATTCTGTAATCCAAGAGATAAATACAAAAACAATAAATATGAATAATAATTTATTAATATCAAATGAAGGAAAATGAAAGACCTAACAAATCAACAGAACATAGAAAAATTCAACATTCATAAACTATAAAACAAGTAGGTTTAAAAATTCACCAATATACGAACACAAAAAAACAAGAACAACAACAATCGATTTAAACTAAAAGAAGGAGAATGAAGAACTAACACTAAATCGAGACACGACAATCGACGAAGCAAAAAAACAAAAGGTTGTGCGGCGATAGTGGCTTTCGAACGACAATTTTGATTGGGATTTAAGGTAGCATTGTTGATTCATGATTTGTAGAGTAGAATTTTTCTTTACATCTTCCTAGAATGAATGCTTGGAATGAGTTGCATTTTATTTGATTGTTTGAATTTAATATGTGAAAATAAATTGGGGGGGGGGGACGTTTAAGAATATTTACAAAGAGGGAACTTGAAAGGATGAGAGGGGTATGAAGGGAATGGATTTTAAAGTTTTAACTAAAAATCAAAGATAAAATTACATTGCTACCCTTTCAAGTGTCTTAATTGTACAAAAAGTTCCAATTATACCCTCATTATATAAGCTTGATTCACTTGTACATGTTATAATAGTTGGATGGTGTACCAAATTACCATGCTGGCCATCACTCCTCCTTAATAAAAAAGATATAAAATAAAATAAAATATAGATATAGATATATGGTTTTGATTATAGGTAGGTTGGTTTGGGTTGATTGTTGGGTCAGGATGGGTTTGATTTGGATGGGTTTAGGTCAAGATGTGTCAATTAAAAAAATGGGTTAGATGGGTTGGGTCAGGATAGGTTTGAGACTAGATGGTTTGGATTATGACAGGTTCACATCAAAATAGATTAAATTTTTTTTAAAAAAAATTAAAATAACAATAAAAAATAAAAAAAGTAAAAAAAAAAATTTTAATTAAAAACAAAACAAAAATAAACTTAAAAATAAAATTTTAAGGGATCCGAAATATGTCATTTCGAACCGGACCGGTTCAACCCTGTCGGGCTGGTTAACAACCCGGACCATTATGACCCAGCCGGGCCCGGTAGCGACCCAGACTGTTTCGACATGACCGGACCCTTAACGACCAAGACTGTTTCGACCCGGCCGGGCCCGTTAGCGACCGGAACCGTTTCGAACCGACCGGGCACATTAGCGATCCAGACTGTTTCGACCCAATCGGGCTCGTCAACGACTGGGCCCGTTAGCGACCCGAACCATTTCGACCCGACTGGGGCCCGTTAGCGACCCCGACCGGGCCCGGTAACGACCCAGAACCTTTCAACATGACCCGTCCTGTAGCAACCCGAACTGTTACGACCCGGCCATGCCCGTAGTGACCCGACCGTTTCGACGTGAGCGGGCCGGGTAACGACCCACACCGTTTCAACCCGACCTATCCCGTAGCGACCGGACCCTTTCGACCTGGCTGGCCCGGTAGCGACCCGGAACATGACCCGTCCCGTAGCACCCCGGACTGTGTCGACCCGGGCAGGCCCGTAGTGACCCGACCGTTTCAACCCGACCGGGCCGGGTAACAACCCGTCACGTAGCGACCCGGGCCCGCCCAGGTCGAAACGGTCCGGGTCGCTACGTGACGGGTCATGTTGAAACGGTCTGGGTCGTTACCCCGGGCCCCAGTCGGGTCGAAATGGTTCGGGTCGCTAACGGGCTCAGTCGTTGACGAGCCCGATCGGGTCGAAACAATCCGGATCGCTAACGTGCCCCGTCGGGACGAAACAGTTCTGGTCACTAACGGGCCCGGCCGGGTCGAAATGGTCCTTGTCTCTAACGGGTCCAGTCAGGTCGAAACAGTCCAGGTCACTACCGGGCCCAGCTGGGTCGTAACGATCCGGGTTGTTAACCAGCCCGATAGAGTCGTATAGATTTTTTTTGGTATATAAGGTTTCGACCTCCTGAAACTAGTGACTTCCGACCCCCGAAGTTTCAGGTCAAGATTCGCCACTGCATGCGTCATTCACCATTTGTTTTTTTGGCGTTTCCTCCTCTTTCTCTTTCTCCTACTTAATTATTGATACGTTTTACCTTTTAATTAAAGATATTATTTCTCTTGCTTTTTTTGAACGACTAAATTTTTTGTCACCTATGGATTTGAACCTCTCATCACTTAAAAGATAATGTCTTATCCAACAACTAGGCCAAAGGCCCTTTCGTATTATTTCTCCTACTTATTTACAAATATTATTTCTCCTACTTAATTAAATATACTTATCTTAACTAAAAATATTGTTTCTTTGGATAATTATTTTTAACTAAATAGTATTATTATATTATTAACTAAATGAAGGGATAAGGAGCCTAATCCTCACGCGGATGGTAATACCCTATCCCACTTTCCAACAAAAACGCGCCGAGCGTGTCAGCGCAGCCAAATAAGGACAAGCACCCTCACTCCGCGGAGTCTTTCCATAGAACTACCTTGGCGCGGGAGGTCGCTTCTATGATGTAACTTCATTCACATCAGTATTCCAGGAGATTCTGCGCGTGTACCAACACGCGCCGAATATTCGCCCAGAGACAGCTTTTGGTACGAGGTATGGAAGATCAAGAACGAAGAAGATTCACTCAAATCTAGACAGACATGGCGCCGATCAGATGGCGACACGTGTCAGACTGGTCCAACAACCACTGACATGAACAGCGACATGACTGCTCCCATGTTGCCTTCTACAGTACCGCACAGACATTCTTACCTGCGCCAGACGTCACATCAGACGCCAGTAGGTAAGTCAACCATGTTGTGTCAGGACAACATACCGCCGTGCCCAACCAGAAGGCGCCACGTATCGTCTCGTCAACCAACCCCAACTGCCAATGACGTCAGCAGGCTGGAATTCATTTTTCCTGCCAATTTTATGGTCGAAGAATAAAAGGCCCAACTAAGGCCCGGGTCAGTCATGGCTCCTCTTTGGGCCATCTCCTTTATCAAGGATCCGAAAATAACCATTGTGTACGAGAGCTAGAATAGTGCAATTATTGTAACACTTTGTCATCTCCAAAGTAATAAACACTCGGCTCTTTACAGTGGACGTAGTCATTAACGACTGAACCACTTATATTCTCGTGTTCTTACTTTCACCACACACCACACTTTACTTTATATTCTCGTTACGGTTTTAACCTCCGGTTTGGGTGAAGGATTGTTCCTGAGCAAACAAGATATTAACCCCACGATGGTTTAGTATTAATCACCGTTATACTCGTTGTTTCTTCACCAAATAAATTTAATATAAAATTAAATATCAATACTTTAAATAAAACTTATATTTTTTTACTTAAAATTTTCACTAGGTTCAAACTTATTTAGCTAAAATATTAAAAATGAAAATTTATAAAAATAATTGTTTGTATAAGTGATATCTAAAAATTTTGAAATACTTGATGCATTTGGATGCTAAATAGTAGTAAAATGCAATATGTTAATAATAAAAAAAATTATATGTGTTTTAAAAAATCAAAGTTAATCCCCGTTTTTTTAAGACTAATCCCTTGAGTGGTTTACCCCTATATAATCCAGTCAAATTTCATTCCATCAACAAGCAAATTACATAAGAATAGCAGATACACGGGTAACAAACTATGCCACCATCACTTGAAAAAGAATGTGTTTTAAAACTTAACTTTACAAATTCATAACTATCATAGCAATGTTCATTTGTATATTTTATTGATAGTATAATATACTCATTTTTTCAACCATGTTATTTTAAACATAGCATTTATATTAATTATATAAAATTACATTTATTAACCTTATAATACACGTTGTAACCTAATATATAATATATTATTTTTCATTTCGTAACTTAGATACAACAATTTCATATCAAAGAAAGATACCATTTTCGTTTGTAAAAGGGCTAATTGATTTTTCTTTACTTTTCCTCTATTAAATTGTACTAGTGGGTGTGTCCGCGTGTTACGGCGAGAAAACAACATTTATAACAATTCTATTAAACCATGATCAATTAACCAAAATATTTTGTTTGTGTGTTGCAAAATCATTATGGAGTTTGAACTGCATTAACCACAATCGAAACATTCAAATCCTATGTGCTAGAGGAAGTGCAAACACGTGAATACATAGCAATAATTGTGAGAAACGCTAAGCAAAAAATTAGGGTGATCATGAGGAACTGGGAAGTTACACACATAACGACAAACCCTAATTGTAAACACATTGGTGATTGTCCGAAAATACATAATCTTAACCTGAAATTGTGAAACAATGTTAATTCAACGTTTATAAAAGACAGATACGTTGGTTGATTTTAGTTCGTTTTCGTTTCAGTTATTACCTAACCCTAATATATTTTTTTAATTGAAAACACTATAACAATACTATATTCAAATTAAAGAGACTGCAATGCTATACAGTGTAATAATACTAATAAAATATTAAGAATGAAAAAATTATGGACGTTTAAAAATCGTGGGGATAGTTGGTTAAAATAAGGGTGCGATTGTGCGAAAATGTAATTACTATTTAAATAAATAAAATTTGAGTAAAGTTGAGGG
Source organism: Ambrosia x helenae (assembly GCA_030844895.1). NCBI lineage: Eukaryota > Viridiplantae > Streptophyta > Magnoliopsida > Asterales > Asteraceae > Ambrosia > Ambrosia x helenae. The sequence goes on from JAUTDX010000057.1 coordinate 71,887, forward strand.
GATAAATATGTAAGTATTGTATAAAAAACATATGGTGTGTTGTACTCTAAGCAATTATAATTGTAAAACTTAAATATTAATAGTTAATTGGGAAATGTATTATAATATAATATAGATAGCATAGATTGGTTATTACTTAAACCCAACATATCAGTTTTTAAATTAAAAAAAAAAACATAACAATACTACACTCAAATTAAAAAGAAAAAAATGTTCGTTTATACAATGTAATAATATTAAGAAAATATTAACGTGTGAGAAAAAGTTATGGACATTTAAAAATCGTGTGGTAGCTGGTTTAAATAAGGTGAAAAGTGTAATTATTAGTTAAATAAAAGGAATTGGGCATAGTTAAGGAGACAAATGTGTAAATATCGTGTAAGTATTTAACATGTGTATTGTGTGCTTTACTCTAAGCAATTATACATGTACAACTTGAATTTTAAGACATCAATGAGAAATGTATTATAATAAAGTTTAGATGAATTAAGTTCATTTTCGTTTTTTTTCTTTTGTTTTTGTTTCGGTTATTGCTTAACCCTAAAATATAATTTTTTAAAATTAAAAAACTATACCAATACTATACTCAAATTAAAGAAAATAGAATGCTCTTTTATACGGTGTAATAATATTAAGAAAATATTATCGTCCGAAAAAGTTATGAACATTTAAAATTGCGGGGTAGTTGTTAAAATAAAGATGCAAAAGTGTAATTATATATAATACAATTACCAACTTAACGGACAATCGTCCAAACATTACTAACTTCACGTCCAAATTAACGTTCATTATACTGCCGTTACATTTTTAGTAACCGTTTTTCCCTTTTGTCCTTTTTGAATCACTTCCCCCACAGCCGTTTTATTTATATATCTTCTTCAATAGTCATTCTAAGACTGTAAGGAGTGGGGGCGGGAGAGAGGGCGGGAGGGGCTGGAACACCGCCGCCATAGGGGCGGTAACGTTGGCGTGGGGCTGGGGGCGGGAGAGAGTCACCGGCGTGGGGGGGAGTAGGGGGACACGTGGCACTTGATCATTGGATGATGAATTTATTTATTAAAAAAAAACAATAATCCCCACAATTAATTCTATATCCGGTTTTTTAATAAAAAAAAAAAGAAATTAAATAAAAAACTATAAATAAAAAACAATAACATAATAAATTACTTAATAACCATTACACACTTAAACAACCATTACATAATCCTAATAATTCCTAAATTACTTATTTAAACATTAATAAATCCTAGATTACTTATTTAATCCTAAATCTCTCCACTATGGAGAGTAGTTGTCCCATTCCCAGGGTAGGGTGACGTACTCTGAGGGCGACCCCGTCCCCGAACCCGGCGAGAGTACTGCAGGAGAGGAGGTTGAAAACCGTCACCCATGTTATTCATTGTTTTAGGGAAGAGGAATAGGTGTGAATGAGAATTTGGTTAGGGGTTGTATTTATAGGGTTAGAAGTATGAAGCAGTGGGGGGGAAACTTTGAAATTCAAAGTTTCAATTTTAAAATTTCAAATTCAAACGTATGGGTGGGAAAAATTAATGTTTGTACTGTGTGGAGCAGTGGGGGAAAATTTGAAATTCAAACTTTCAAATTAAATATTAATTAAAATTTTATCAAATTAAATATTAATTATTTTTTTATTAATTTAATATTAATTATTTTTTTATTAATTTAATATTAATTATTTATTATTAAATTAATTTAATATATTTTTCGGTTTATATTATTATTATTATTATTATAAAAAAAAGAAAAAAAAAAAAAACAAAATGCCACATAGCACTTCCCCCCACCTCTTCCCCCCCTTCCACTCCCCACAATTATTTTTCCCCCCACAAGGGCCCACAAGTGCCACATGCGCTTCCCCCCCAACCTCTCTCTCCCCCCCCCCCCCCACCCACCCACCCACCACTCCTTATAGTCTAACCACCGCCCCATTTCCATCCTAAATTCTACAAGTGAAACCAATCCTCAAGTCTCACCAGGTTTGTAACGTTTCTTTTAACCCCAATTTATTACTTTGTTTGACTTTGTAATGTTTGAATTTGTAATTTGGTTTTTTAGATTTACGACATCTAAAATCAAACCATAAAGAAACTTATCGCCATGGTTGCCCCTAAATTCAGTAACCCTATTTCGACATTATTTGGCTAACTCCTTGATCGATTAAATGTGGATTTGATTTTGTCCCAGTATTTAATGAGAAAATCACGATAATGGTGAGAATAGGTAGATGTGAATGTGATGGTATGATATGTTTAGACACCATTGATGTTTTTTAGTTAGTATTACTTTATAGCCATACACTCCTAAAATTTGAAGTCAATTTATATTTTCGTTTATCTGCAATTAGCATATAAATTATATAAATTGGAATATGATATGCGAATGATGTTTCTTTGGTTATCTGCATATATGATTTTTAATACAGATTATGAAAAAGAAACTTTTATCTTGTAGCAAACATAAGATAGAAATTGGAATATGATATGTGAATTATATGTGGATGTGGTGTACGACGGTTGAGACTTAATCGGTTATTGCTTTCATTTTTTATATTTCATGTATCTAACATGAAATTACATCATATCACTCAAAATGGTTAATTTGGCTTTCCAATCACTAAAATTTTGCTATTGCAAAGACCATTCTGTTGTATGTTGATTCGGCCAAACTATTTATTGTTTTTCTTTCATGTTATGGATCTATAATTGATTTTAAATCACTCAAAATGGTTAATTTTGTTTTCCAATCTTTAAATGAATCTTCAAACAGTTAATTGGCACAATATGTTATTACTTTGGGTTTGATTACTAGATTTGGTGATTGTTCTTATTACTTTCGATTGTGTTTGTTTGATTATATTTGTTTTTAGTCTTTATGTTTCAGGTTTTTTTAACGGTATACATTCATTTTGGCCATATTTATACCAGATTCATTATTGGCCGTTTTGTGTTATTTTAATAGACTTAAACAACACAAGTGATCTATATTGAACTTGATGCAGTTGTTTAGTATGTGAGATCATAGTAATATTACAAGAAATAAGATCACTTTTATTATATATCACTTTGTGTTTGTTTAACTGCATCACTTGTAATGTTCAATATGTTCACTTATAAAGTTAAATTGTTGGGTTGCTTTGGGTTGAATATTTCATATACTATCAAATGTGTTGCTGTTTATTCTTTGCATCATTATGTGAAGAGAACATATCTTTTGTATTTTGTTTTAATTAATCACAAAACATAACTTACTGACCCGTCCATTTTATACTTTTAAATTTATTTACTAATATGTCTGTCATCTTGGATCTCCATCATGTTTCATGCCCCTTGACCCACTTACATTTTCATAAACAAATTTCTTTGATCCGCAAATGCCAAATTTATTTGATAGATCTGTCCTGTTAAATCATATTTATGCTTAATTGAACGTCGTAGTTGGAGTTGGCTATTGATTCACCTTTTTTTTTCTTTCTAAAAACCCAACTGAGGCTGGAAGTTTAATCTGTGTTTTTTAATGCAATTTGCTTTTAATTTAGGGAATTTTAGTTCTTTTGTTTGGTCAGTTATTTGATGTGCCCAGTGAGTGTTATTGTTTTGTTAAAAGGAATTTTGGTCTATTAGTGAAATTGTATGTGATTATATTTTGTATTGTTAGTTTGTTTGTTGGTGGTTGTTTAGTAAGTTAGAGTGGTAGATAAATTTGAGATTGTAATTAATATGATGCTTGCTGTTTTGTTAATGAATTTTTTTCCACTACTGCTCAAAACAACTTTATAGAATGTAAAGTATGTTATTTATTCAACTTTAGCCAACACCTGTTCAAATTTTGTATTACATATTATACATCCTCGTATTTGTGGTCGTCTTTAATGATGTGATACAAGTTTACATGGAATTGATTGTAACCAATGTTTTTATAACCGGACCGGACAGTAAACCGGTCTTCTTACCGGTCATTGGTCGGACCGTTGAACCGTCGGACCGGATTCAAAAACCGGAATATAATATATATATATATATATATATACACATATTATATTTGTGTATTACATGTAAGAATTATAACTATAAATAATAGTTTATTAACTTTTTTTGTTACTTTCAATATCTTGTCTTTACATAAAATTTCACACCAACCCAACCCTTTATTTCAACCTAAACATTTTCGTGACATTCAAAAGAAAAAAAAGCTTTTGTTCATCTTCAGTGCCACCAACCCTATTTCCCTCACCGGAGATATGAGTCACCATTTCTAACCTTAACAGATCTGCTCCAATAGACCAGGTAACCCACTCCCTACCATTAATAGATCTGCTCCAATCAACCTTTCAACTTCAAAACATATATCGTCGGCCATCCAGAAACAAAAAACCATAAACTTCGATTAAACCAAGTCACTTTCACAGGTTTGAATCTCAGTCGCAAACAACGCCAACCACCAAAGAGAAGGCCGGTCTGACCATTTCTCACACGGTTCTCCGGTTCAACCACCGGTCACCGTTTGGCCGGGCGGTTCTTTGCACAGACGGTCCAAAGGGCTTGACCGAACCGCCGGCACCACCGGACTCCGGTTAAACCGTCAGACCGTCCGTCCGGTCCGGTTTTCAAAACGTTGATTGTAACGATATGGTTGTTAAAAAAGATTTTCCAAGCCCAATTATTTTACCATTACCATTACGAGCTATAAGAGGAAAACCAAAATTATTCCAGATATAGTTTCAAGAACATGACATGACACAAAATCTCCTTCAAGTGAACAAGGTTTTTAAACCAAAAAGTTCAACCACTGATATTGCAAGCACTTCATCAGGACCATCAACAAAATAAAAAAAGGATAAGGAAACGGTACAAAAATTTCCATTTACTATAAAAGTTACTAATTATGCATATAACCGTGGCATAAAGGTGGTGTTGTATTTTGATTTTATATCTTATGCATTTTTTAACATAATCAAATCAACAGAAACAAACAGCCTAAAGTTGTAGACAATGCCAAACCATAATCAAGAAGGTTAATTCCATGCATGCATTTTTGGTAACTTCGATCAATATGTATTATATCGATGACAACCATATATGACAATTTACTTTTACACATTCCATAAAATTATTCCTCTCTTTCATGCAGATAATGTATAGACCATGCAACTTTCTTGGATCATTGTATCTACTACCAATTTATACCCTATTGTAAAAAAAATTTGATTTCACATGCTCTCAAACTATATGTTATAGCACATGTATTAGTCAAATCATTAATGTGATGTAATAATGACGTAGTTCACTTTATTTTAGGATTCTAATTGTTGGGTGTATTTGTATGCTTTGATGGTTGGATTTGTATTGTCTTAAAAATACATAGGTTAGTGCTCAATATGAGATATTTAGCAACCTTTGTCCAAATTCATGACACAAATCACTAACAAATACTTCTGTTTTGGTTAACAATTGTTTATAGTTGTGCCTAAATATTATGTAAGATGATTATTATGTATGGTTTAATAGTTGTGCCTAATAAGTATATGAATTTTTTACCCCATACATCGCATGACCTCAGGTTTTTCTTATACAAACATATTTATTATGTATGTTTTAATAGTTTACCCTAATAAATAATTTATGTCGACTTAGATTCAGCAACATCTCGCAGCAACGCGCGGTTACGTCAACTCGTTAGTATTTAAATAGTAAAGTTGATGGCAAATATGTAAGTATTGTATAAAATTACACTACTAGAAAAAAGCCCTTTCTTGACACGCATTGCGTGTCAAGAAAGGGGTCTGATGACAGGGAAAAGTATGTCAAGGATGGCGGTGTCATAAATTTAACATGACATATTTTCGCGTGTCATCTGTTTATGACACACATTTATGACGGCGTTTATTGACACGCGTTATGACACTTTTTAATGACACACATTTTTATGACAGTTTTTAGCGACACATTTTATAACAGAATTTTATGACGTTCTTTGCGTGTCATAATTTTTAAATCTAAAAAAATCCTGTAAAATTACATATTTACCCTCCTGGATTTATTGCCATTTTATTATATGCAAAATAATTAGCAAACTAATAACTAAAACATCATTTCATTATATAATCCATATTTATCTAATTACAAACTAATCTGAGACAACGTTTAACGTTTACAAAAATATATTGTATCGACATTATATTGCCTTCAAACAAGTTTTGATTATTTGAAAATAAATGTCGTGGCATAGCTCGACCATTCTTTGTGAATGACATCCTATCCTCATTCGCGTAATAATCCACTCCTCCCTCAACCTGAGACAACAATAAAATTAATGCATTAGTTAAGGCCGGCCAATATATTGAACATTAGTTATGTATTGATCACTTATCTTTTAACATCTATCTTCAAATAATTATTAATTAAAACAAAAGATAAAAGAAACTTCTCATTCCACATTACATGTTTTACACTTTAATACTTAAAAGTTTCAATCTCTATGGAGTGTTCGTAAAACTAATACTTTATCAGCTACTTGGCTATAACGACCACATGAAGATTGAAGAGTCAAGAGACAATAACTCGTTCACTAATTGCCAACTAAGGTGAAAACTCAATACTTTAGCTCATAAAACAAGCTAATGCCTAATGTCTAATAGTTTCTAATCACCAGTAAACAAAACTATGAAAGCGTAGTAGTTATTAACGAACAGAGCCTATAATGTGGAATGAAATTTGAAATATGTAACTGACCATATACATTCATAACATAAAGTATAAACAAGGTTTATTAAGCCTCTAAACTTGAAAACATATATGAATTATGACTTGTAAGATCAAAGCTGAATCTCTAACAATTACATGTATTAGGCAAATAGTGATCGACAAACAATATAAGATTGTGCTCACTGATAATGCCAATGTATGTCGCCCACCAGCTGCAACGGTGGTTATCCGTACCCCTGATCCATGAAAGCTACCAAACACGGCTAAGCTGAGAGAATAAATTGGGGGTTGTAACATACAACACTATAGAAAAAAAACAGAATAAAGTGTGTTCGATTCAAAAAAGAGTTCGACAACCAAAAACCCCCAAAAAGATTCAATTCAACTAATAATAGGAATTCAGTACCTGAGACCTGATTCAGACACAGGAGTAGGCAGCCTGGGTGGATAAGGTGAGAGTGGAGACGTCGGCCATGGCGATGGGTTGCCACGGATTCGTTGAGGAGGTAAAGGAGGCGTTCGTCACGGAGTCGGACGCTTTACCGGTAGACGGTCATGAAGATCTTGAAGGTTTTGGGGATGGTGCAGAGAGGGAGCCAGAAAGCTGTCTGGTAGAGGGTTAAAAGGGCGCAGTCAACAGGTGGCCAGAGGGTATCAAACACAGAGACACAACTGGGAGGTTAACGACATAGTTGAAGAATGATCTGATTGTTTGTAGATCGATGCTTTGTTTGAAGAATGGGGCTAGGGTTTGAAGGACGATCTGATTGTTTTGAGTTCATTGCTTTGTTAGGAGAGAGAGGGAGGTTTATGGGAGGCGCGGGAGAGTTTGAGAATTTGGTGACACAAAATCATGACACGCAAGTTCTTTTACCGTCATGCTTTTTAAATTTATGACGGAAAATTGTTGACACGCAGAGAAAAACGTCAAGAATTTATTAGTTTTTATCAAAGATGACACTTTTTTTATGACATACACTTTTTTATGTCATTAAATACCTGTATGTCATAATTTGCATGTTAAGAAAGGGTGTTTTTCTAGTAGTGTTATAATATAGTATAGATAGATAATGGGGGCAAACTGTAACTAATAAAGGGTATATGTGCAAGTTAGGTTTGAAAAGACTTAAATACCTTTAAAAAGTAGTTACTACATGCATTATGTGTTGTATTTTAAGCATTTATATTTGTATTACTTAAAAATTAAAAGATCCTTGTGAAATGCTTTATAATATAGTATAGATTGTTAGAAAATACTTACATAGCAGTAGCCGCTACGCCTCTAGTATATGAAGCTCGCATGGTTTCTGAGTCTCTGTACTTGCTGAAATACACTATAACATAATAGAAAAAGGAACCGGGCTTGTGTTTGACACAATTCCCTTAAACAGATTCGTCGTCTGTTCCTAGGTACACCGTTCAACAGTGCGGCGCGGTGCACTGCGGACTATCACACTTGCCTGAAAAGAAACCGGAACACAAGAATGCAGCCTCTTATATAGATAACATATGCGAGAGAATATATGTTTCTGTTGTGTGTGAGTGAGTTTTTAGTTTTTTTCAGGTTCAACACCTTTGTATCTCCTATATATGCACACAAATGAGGCATAAAGCCTTCCATTATATATAAGAACATGGATGTATGAAAAGTCTTCTTAATTAGAGACTTAATTTGAGACATAAAGACTCTAATTAAGTGACATAAAATCTCTAATTAAAAGACATAAAAACCTTTAATGAAAGACATAAAACTCAAGAGTTTTAGTCTTTAATTCACCACATTAAGGTCCTATTAATAATTATAATTTATCAAATTATAATTTCAATATCATCCATTCACCATATTTCCAACAATCCCCCACATGAATGGAGATTGATCAAAACACACATATTTCGAACAAACCCCCACATGAATAGGAGTAATTCTGAGAAGCAACCTCATTTCGATTAAATTTCAACAGTTGAGTTTTGCATACGATAGGTAGGTGTGACCCTTTGAACCTTCGCTTATGAAACGCACTTAGCCCACTGGCTCTGAGTAGAACGCGATGTCTTTGAACTCGTCTGCCGTTTGTGTGGACGACAATATGCTTCACACAAGACTCTCCTTAACAACGTCAAGTCCTCATTGTTGTGTCCGTGGTGGTCATGGACACGTGCCTGGTTCTGCAAGAGCTATTAAGTATTGTGCCCCAACAATACCCTTCGAAGCGACCCCACTTCTCTCTCACATAGGTGATCTACTGGGACTGGTTACCTCAGTCAGATCATTAAAAGCCATAAGCTTAACCTCAACCTTGTCACTTTTAGGAATGGACTAGGAAGCTTATTAAATCTTATAGTAAACTCCCTTTTTAATATGTGGGGTTTCCACCAACTCTCCCCCACAGTGACCTTCGCCAGTTCATACAATTAGGTTGTCCTATTGAACTCAGATCCTGGGATCTCCAGTCAGCTGAGTTAGGTTTCCTTCGCATAAACCTAGCCTTTAATGGGCTTTAGCCCCATTCCCATTGACGACTTCTGAACTAACTCTCTGCTTAAGCCTTTTGTTTAGCGATCCGCGATGTTATCCTTTGACTTCACATAGTCAATAGTGATAACTCTTATAGAGATTAGTTGTCGTACCGTATTATGCCTACGTCTTATATACCTGTTCTTACTGATACACATTGTGATATGAGCTCTGTCAATTACCGATTGACTATCACAGCGTATGCATTAGGCCAATGCCGCTTCGGCCACCTAGGTATATCTTTAACAAATTGACGTAGTCATTCTTCCTATTCATCCTCTTTATCTAAAGCGATGAATTATGATTCCATCGTGGATCTAGCAATAAACGGTTGCTTAGGTAATTTCCACATTATCGCAACACTTCCAAGTGTGAATAAATACCCATTCGTTGCCTTGGAATCATTCGTGTCAGATATCCAATTCGCATCACAGTAACCTTCAATAACTGCTGGATATCTTTATATTGCAGCCCGTAGTCTCGTATATATCCTAATTACCAAAGAACCCGTGTCACGTAATTCCAAAGAATTGAACGTAGGTTGCTCATGTATCTACTTAGCTTGTGTCACACCCCAACCGATGGTGGAATACATCGGGGCGAGACTTGGATAGATTGTTCAAAGACTTCATGACACTAGAATTTGTGATAATATAATTTAAAGATAAAATTTCATTCATAGCATAATCATTGTCTAAAAATATAACATAATACAAATTGTTTCACGAAAAGAAAAATAGAACATCAAAATATAGAACTTAAACTAGCGTGAGTTTCTAGTCCAATCCTAAGTAGATTTCTTGATAAACCTGCATTAAACATTTCCTGCAACATGTATAAAATATCCGTCAACACATAAAGCATTGGTGAGCATACTAGTTTGAGTCTAAGTACATAGTATAGAAAAGTCTACTCGAATCATCATGTTATAGGCATATGCACGTAGAACCATACAAACGGCAACAACACTCGATAACACAAAAGACTTCATCTTATCATGACCCATAAAGGGGGCGGCGTGTCAACCTATAGAGCTATACATGTAAGGTGGGTTGTTAACTAATCGTACATTTGTATGTAAGACTTTGAATTCTAGCATGGCATAGCATAATAGCATTTAGATTGAGCACAATAGTTTAAGAGTATGAAATCGTTTAAGTTTTGATAGTGATACATGTTGAGCCCCAAAGAATAAAGAATAAAAGGGGGACAAGTATGAACTCACCTTTGGGTGCGTTTGATAGAGTTCCAAAAAGGTAAGTCTTGGTAGGTTTAGCTTTAGCCTTGGTTATCTAGAATTAAAGAATAAAGGGTCTTAGGTTCGGGTTTAGATTATAGATTCACGAGAGTCATGCAAGCCTTTTAGGCAAACCAAGCACAAATTGCCTTTTGGGCAATCCGGATGGTCATGAGATTAAGTTAGACCAAGCACAAAATTATCATAGATGATTCGGATGGTATAAAGTTAGAAATGTGAATCCATTTGATAGGTTCATGTCATAACCACTTCGCTTATGGAATAAACGTGGGTTATGGACACGGGATTTCCCCTTTCTAGTGTGGATAAATCCGTAGCACAAGAAGGGTCAAGAGAGTTGGTAAGGTAGGGTGTAACCACAAACCTTCCAAAGATTAATAATAAACTAGTAATAAAGAAACTTGAAAGTATATGTTTATATTATTATATAGTATAATTAAGAAAACAACCACCTTTGAACCTCTTTTAGGTGCTCTACCCTTATCACACTTTTGTGGATAAATATGGGGAAGATCCTAGAGGTTTCTCCAAGGGTTAGAAAAAGAAAAGAAGTGAAGAAAGAAGAATAAAATTGGAGTTTATGAGAGAACTCACTTAGAAGTGGACTTCCACTCTTAGGATTTCTTTGGAGAGTTGGGAGGTTTAGAGAGGATTAGAAATGAGCAAGTGTTAGAATGGGTAGGAGTTGTGTATTTATAGTTGGGGTGAAGGGGTTGGGTATTTAATGAATTAATTAGGGTGGTTAGAAGTTAATTAGTGGGGATATATCTAAAAAAGAAAAAAAATAAAATCAAAATAATACAAAAAAAAACGTACGAATTATTTTGATTGTAATTGTGTATTCATATTGACTAAAGTCAAATCTTTTTTTTTTTTCACATTATGTTTTTTTTTAAGTATTATATATATATATATATATGTTTTATTAATAATAAGTATATATTAAGATTTTAACTAAATAAGTTCCTTGTTATAACGCCAAAATTGGATAGGGTAAAATATAATGGCGACTCGTCATGAATGGGTAGGAGTAACATACAAGAAGCGAACAAGGCGAACTTGGAATTTGTTTAGTATAGGATTTAGAATATATGCAAAACTAAAAGTCACGCGATGTTATATAAAGTTTGCGTCATATAGAATTTATAGAATAAATGAAATAGATTAAGATTAAATGCAATTGACAAAATACTTTTCCATTGATCATAAGCTCGAGATTACAAGGGTGTAAAAATGACAAGATACAAGAATACAAGGACTAGAATGGAAAATATGAAAAATACGAATGTTACAGTCTCCCCTACTTTAGGAAATTTCGTCTCGAAATTTATTCAAGTGGCTTGACTGAAAAGATGTGGGTACTTTTTCTTCATTTGCTCTTCATGTTCCCAAGTGAATTCGAGTCCATTCTTTGATTCCCAACGAACTTTAACTAGCGGAATACGTTTTCGTTTGAGTTGTTTGACTTCACGATCCGTTATCTCCACTGGCTTTTCGACGAAATGCATAGTCTCGTCAATTCGTACGTCATCAAGAGGAATGTGTATGTTCCCTTCGGCTAGGCACTTCTTCAAATTTGAAACATGAAAGGTGGGATGGACATTGTTGAGTTCTTGGGGTAACTCGAGCTTGTAAGTCACTTTCCCGATTCGTTCAATGATCTTAAATGGTCCAACATACCGTGGAGCTAACTTTCCTTTCTTTCCAAATCTGACTACCCCTTCCAAGGAGACACCTTAAGGAGTACTTGATCACCAACATTGAATTCAAGGGGTTTTCGCCGCTTGTCAGCATAGCTTTTCTGACGGCTTCGAGCAGCTAAGAGATTATCACGAATCTGAATGATTTTGTTGGTCGTTTCCTGGATGATTTCGGGACCAGTGATTTGTGCTTCACCAATCTCGTGCCAACATATAGGAGAACGACACTTTCGGCCATAGAGAGCTTCGAACGGAGCCATTTGGATGCTGGTATGGTAACTGTTATTGTAAGAGAATTCTACCAATGGTAGATGAGCATCCCAATTTCCACCAAAGTCGATTACACAAGATCGAAGCATATCCTCAAGAGTATGGATCGTACGTTCAGTTTGACCATCAGATTGAGGATGAAAAGCTGTACTAAGATTAAGCTGAGTGCCCATGGCAGCCTGAAATGTTTCCCAAAGACGAGAGGTGAATCGACCATCACGGTCTGAGATGATGTCAAGAGGAATACCATGACGACAAATGATTTCCTTGGTGTAGATATGGGCTAGCTTCTCAACTTTGTAATCTTCACGAATGGGAAGGAAGTGAGCTGACTTGGTTAAACGATCAATGATTACCCAAATGCTATCATGACCAGATGATGTTCGAGGGAGCTTGGTAATAAAATCCATAGCAATACTTTCCCATTTCCACATGGGGACTTCGGGCTGTTCAAGCAAACCCGGCGGTCGTTGGTGCTCGGCTTTTACTTTGGAGCAAGTGAGACATTTGGACACAAAGAGAGCAATGTCCTTTTTCATACCGGGCCACCAATAATTGCGACGGAGATCTTGATACATTTTATCCGCACCGGGATGAATGGAGTATCGGGATTTATGCGCTTCATTCATTATAAGAGTACGAAGGTCATTACGACTAGGAACCCAAATACGATCAAGATAATAAAGAATCCCATCTGCCTTAGATTCCAAGTGTAATTCGGCACCACAAGACATTTCTTAATATAGAGTATTTTCATTGACCGATGTATGCTGTGCGTCTCGAATACGGTTGAAGAGATCATTTTGAAATTGAGAGCTGCGAAGACGGTCGGTTTCTCGGATATTGCATAGAACTGCATGACCTTTTCGACTAAGAGCATCGGCTACTACATTCGCTTTACCAGGATGGTAGCGAATTTCGCAGTCGTAGTCGTTTAACAATTCGACCCATCGTCGTTGTCGCATGTTAAGACCTTTTTGATTAAAAATGTGTTGGAGGCTTTTGTGGTCGGTAAAAACAACACATTTCGTACCATAGAGGTAATGTCTCCAGATTTTTAAGGAAAAAACCACGGCACCAAGTTCGAGATCGTGAGTGGTGTAGTTTTTCTCGTGGATTTTTAGTTGCCTTGATGCATAGGCGATGACTTTGCCTCGTTGCATAAGAATGCAACCAAGACCTTGATTCAATGCATCACAATAAACCACGAAATCATCATTCCCCTCGGGAAGAGCTAGAATAGGAGCATCACAAAGCATAGACTTGAGGGTTTCAAAGGCTTCTTCTTGCTTAGGACCCCAAATGAAAGGTTGGGATTTTTGAGTCAAAGCGGTGAGAGGTGTAGCAATTTTGGAAAAGTTGGAGATGAACCGACGATAATAACCCGCCAATCCTAGAAAGGAACGAACTTCGGTAGGAGATTTTGGTGCAATCCAATTTTTAAACGGCTTCAATTTTGGCAGGATCAACATGAATACCCCTATCGTTCACAATATGCCCAAGGAATTGAACTTCTTTTAACCAAAATTCACATTTAGAGAACTTGGCATAAAGTCGTTCGGCACGTAGGAGTTCTAGAATCAAACGGAGATGTCGTTTATGGTCGTCTTCGGATTTGGAATAGATCAAGATGTCATCAATGAACACAATCACAAAACGATCCAAATAAGGCTTACACACTCGATTCATTAGATCCATGAACACTGCAGGTGCATTGGTTAAACCGAAAGGCATCACCATGAACTCGTAGTGACCATATCTTGTGCGAAAGGCGGTTTTTGGGATATCTTCTTCGTGGATTTGAAGTTGATGGTATCCCGAACGAAGATCGATTTTTGAGAAGCAAGTAGCTCCTTGGAGCTGGTCAAAGAGATCATCAATGCGTGGAAGAGGGTATCGGTTTTTTACAGTAAGCTTGTTAAGCTCACGATAATCGATGCACATACGGAAAGATCCGTCTTTCTTTTTGACAAATAAAACAGGAGCACCCCATGGAGAAGTACTCGGGTGTATGAAGCCTTTTTCGAGCAGTTCTTGGAGTTGACTAGCAAGTTCTTGCATCTCGGAAGGTGCAAGACGATATGGCGCTTTTGCAACAGATGTAGCACCAGGTATGAGGTCAATGCGAAATTCAACAGAACGAGCAGGAGGAAGACCTCGGGAAAGTCACAAACAACGGGTATGTCTTCTATGCCTTTTCCCTTGTCTTTGGTTGTTACCACATGAGCCAAAAATGCAACATATTCCTTACGGAGATATTTTCGAGCTTGGGTACAAGACATGAGTTTTTAGTCCTTTGGAGGCTTTCTCACCATAGATTTGTAAAGTGTCACCGCTAGGAAGCGGTATACGGATAAATTTTTCGAAACAACAACTTCGGCACGATGTTTTGCAAGCCAATCCATGCCTATTATGATGTCAAAATTTCCCAATTGCATTGGATTTAGATCTATGGAGAAATCATGGTCATTAAGATTTAAGGTGCAATTTTTGATAATGAAATCAATAGAGATGGGTTCGCCATTTGCGACTTCAACGGTGAAAGGTTCCGATAATTTAGATCGTGCACAAGTAAGTAAAGGTTCAAATTCTAGAGACACAAAACTCTTATCCGCACCAGTATCAAAGAGTATAGATGCGTAAGATCCATTAACAAGGAACGTACCGTTCACAACATCATTTTCAGTTTGAGCTTGGGCCGCATTGAGGTTGAAAGCGCGACCCTTTGGTGGTTGATTTTGAGCCGGAGCTTGAGCTTGAGCTTGGTTGTTGCGGGTATATTGAGGAGCAAAATGGCTAGGATCACCACACTTAAAACATGCACGACCATTGCCAATGGCTAGAGGAGGTTGGTTGGCAACTTGAGGTTGGTTGTTTTGGGTTCTAGGGGCAACCTTGCAGTTTTGGACAAAGTGTCCATAGTGGTTACAATTGGTGCATAGACGACAAGCTACATTAGTTGGGTGGTGAAAAGGGCATATGGCACATTTTGGGTGTACTCCAGTATAAGGTTTCTTGGCAGGCACTTGGTTAAGAGGGGTTGGAGCTTGAGCTTCGGTGGATGGAATTGTAACGGCATAGTTTTGGTTTCGGGATTTGCGTTTGCGGTTATTGCTATGGGTTGATGGGGTTTTGGCTTCCTTTGGTTTGTTGGTGGGAATGGTGGTGGTTTGATTGACGGTTTTGGTGATAATATAATTTAAAGATAAAATTTCATTCATAGCATAATCATTGTCTAAAAATATAACATAATACAAATTGTTTCACGAAAAGAAAAATAGAACATCAAAATATAGAACTTAAACTAGCGTGAGTTTCTAGTCCAATCCTAAGTAGATTTCTTGATAAACCTGCATTAAACATTTCCTGCAACATGTATAAAATATCCGTCAACACATAAAGCATTGGTGAGCATACTAGTTTGAGTCTAAGTACATAGTATAGAAAAGTCTACTCGAATCATCATGTTATAGGCATATGCACGTAGAACCATACAAACGGCAACAACACTCGATAACACAAAAGACTTCATCTTATCATGACCCATAAAGGGGGCGGCGTGTCAACCTATAGAGCTATACATGTAAGGTGGGTTGTTAACTAATCGTACATTTGTATGTAAGACTTTGAATTCTAGCATGGCATAGCATAATAGCATTTAGATTGAGCATAATAGTTTAAGAGTATGAAATCGTTTAAGTTTTGATAGTGATACATGTTGAGCCCCAAAGAATAAAGAATAAAAGGGGGACAAGTATGAACTCACCTTTGGGTGCATTTGATAGAGTTCCAAAAAGGTAAGTCTTGGTAGGTTTAGCTTTAGCCTTGGTTATCTAGAATTAAAGAATAAAGGGTCTTAGGTTCGGGTTTAGATTATAGATTCACGAGAGTCATGCAAGCCTTTTAGGCAAACCAAGCACAAATTGCCTTTTGGGCAATCCGGATGGTCATGAGATTAAGTTAGACCAAGCACAAAATTATCATAGATGATTCGGATGGTATAAAGTTAGAAATGTGAATCCATTTGATAGGTTCATGTCATAACCACTTCGCTTATGGAATAAACGTGGGTTATGGACACGGGATTTCCCCTTTCTAGTGTGGATAAATCCGTAGCACAAGAAGGGTCAAGAGAGTTGGTAAGGTAGGGTGTAACCACAAACCTTCCAAAGATTAATAATAAACTAGTAATAAAGAAACTTGAAAGTATATGTTTATATTATTATATAGTATAATTAAGAAAACAACCACCTTTGGAACCTCTTTTAGGTGCTCTACCCTTATCACACTTTTGTGGATAAATATGGGGAAGATCCTAGAGGTTTCTCCAAGGGGTTAGAAAAAGAAAAGAAGTGAAGAAAGAAGAATAAAATTGGAGTTTATGAGAGAACTCACTTAGAAGTGGACTTCCACTCTTAGGATTTCTTTGGAGAGTTGGGAGGTTTAGAGAGGATTAGAAATGAGCAAGTGTTAGAATGGGTAGGAGTGGTGTACTTATAGTTGGGGTGAAGGGGTTGGGTATTTAATGAATTAATTAGGGTGGTTAGAAGTTAATTAGTGGGGATATATCTAAAAAAGAAAAAAAAATAAAATCAAAATAATACAAAAAAAAACGTACGAATTATTTTGATTGTAATTGTGTATTCATATTGACTAAAGTCAAATATTTTTTTTTCACATTATGTTTTTTTAAGTATTATTATATATATATATATATATATATATATATATATATGTTTTATTAATAATAAGTATATATTAAGATTTTAACTAAATAAGTTCCTTGTTATAATGCCAAAATTGGATAGGGTAAAATATAATGGCGACTCGTCATGAATGGGTAGGAGTAACATACAAGAAGCGAACAAGGCGAACTTGGAATTTGTTTAGTATAGGATTTAGAATATATGCAAAACTAAAAGTCACGCGATGTTATATAAAGTTTGCGTCATATAGAATTTATAGAATAAATGAAATAGATTAAGATTAAATGCAATTGACAAAATACTTTTCCATTGATCATAAGCTCAAGATTACAAGGGTGTAAAAATGACAAGATACAAGAATATAAGGACTAGAATGGAAAATACGAAAAATACGAATGTTACTGCTTGCTTGCTAAGTCTGGTCTGATACAACTCATCAGATACATCAGGCTGCCATTAATTCTTGAGTACTCTAATTGGTTAACAGGCTCACCTCGATTCTTAGCTAGACGTTGACTCATGTCAATGAAAGTTCTAGCCACATTAGAGTCATTTCCATTGAACTTCTCAAGAATTATGTCCACATAATAGGACTGACTTATAACAAGTCTGTTTTAGGTTCGTGTGATTTGTACTTCCCAAAATCACATTCGTTCATATCAAACCTTCTATTTTCAAATGCAAGTCACCTCCACACTTAAGTGTTATTGGATAACTACCAAATGGGGTGATGAAAGTTTATTCCTTTCATATGTAGCTTGAAAACTTCTCAAGTACCATTTTTACATCCCTACGGATTGTTTCTTAAATGGCTCTTCCCCCCACATTGCTTGCACTTTGATTAAGTTTGAGTAATATCACTCTTGATGACATTAGACACCCGTGATAAGATAGAGACTATCTATATCTTTGTGTTATAGTGGTCATCCATTGTATTACTCAACCCATATTTCTCACACGAATCGTTTTCTGAGCTATATGAGTTCTCCTCATATTCAGCTAAATAGTATCATAACCAATGAACTATTTATTCGGTCCTTTCGAGTCATCCTTTTTAATGAATTATATATTTGCTTTTACAAAATTCATTCTTATGTCGTCACATATGTTTGAATGTTCAAAATTAATTTATTCTCCGTGGAGCATCTAAATTAACAAGTATTAGTCTAGCATGCTTTAGACTACGAATACTTAGCATGTGAACAGAAGATGCCTCATTCTGATTCTTCACAGCCTTAAGAGATAACTCACTATCTCTCCCTAACATTCACGTCTTAGTTTAGACACAAAATGAGATTTTGTTTATCATTCCAAAACATTGGTTTAAGGAATGCTTCAAAACCATAATTAATTCTATCCATTAGGATCAAGACTCGTTTGCCTTTTGTCACACCCTCAAAATCCACTTGCGGGGTTTTACCGCGAGGCGCATGACAAACCAGGATCCAAACCAACGATCACAATAAACAAGTCTAAATGAATATAAATGCAATTTCAAAACATGGTTTAAAAATCTCGTTTACAGCGGAAGCTTATTCAAACAGTATCTCAACAGTGAAATAATAGTTCAACGTTCAAAAGACCATGCAACCCTAGTTAGACGCCGTGCAGACGCGTGCGCCCTAGTCCAGTCGTGCTACCTTAGCGACCTGAGAAAACATGTAAAAGTTTACGTCAGCACAAAAATGCTGGTGAGTTTACAGGTTTTGTATCCAAGTACCAAGTCCACCTGTCCATACTATAACAAATCGAAAACCAGTATACGCTAGCTAGGCGTACGTTTTGTTACTACCACGATTGGAAAACCATTACTAACGCGAATACCAAAAGTATGCCCGATGTATGTTCCTGTTGTTCCTGTTGTTCCTGTTTGAGACAATATGCACCCGCCGACCCTCCAAGTCGACGAGCGGGGTTGGTCACTCCCAATAGCGCTATTCACATTTCCCCGTTGTGCAAACCCGCACATTCATGGTTCCCCCCGGGACTTCCAAAGATCGTGTAGTACACAATAGAAACCCATAGTATGACAGTAGTTACCAAATAATCGTTTTAACACATGTTTTCTCCCCCGAAAGTATGAAACCAGTTTAAAAGAGGGGCCGTAAACTCACCTTAACGTGCAAGCAAAGAATCCGAACAGCAAGCAATATATGCTACCGACACCCTAATAACAGTGTCGCTTAGTGAGTATAGGCGTAATATCATTACCCATATAACTCGTTTGTCCAAGGCGTTTTAAATGTTCAAAAAGTGTGTATGCGACGCCTAGTGATTCTACATGCAATAGTAAACCCTACGGACCCGTTGGTGAATACATTGGTTACAATTAGTTTATACATTCCGTATGTGTCTCAGACAAGTGTACTTCAGTTACATGTCAATTCCATACCACCTAAGACCTCAATTAATCACAGAAGCACATAATACACAATCTGTGTTTTCAGGACAGATTGTGCGCCATCAAAACGAATTTATTTAAAATAGCAATTCAGTGAGTTAACCTCCCAAATTTTTACTGAATTTACTTTGGGATTCACTCGACAATACCTATTTTTGTTTTGTCTCAATTCTAAACACAAAAATTATGAAAATTCGTACAACACAGCTAGGTCCAGAAAATCTCCTCAACAGGTCAGTTTAGTAGTAAAATTCTTAAAAATTGTGTATTCATCCAAACGAGATGAATCCACTTGGAAAAGCTCTATTTTTCCAGTATTGACCTACTGTAAAAATTTCATAATCTAATTCCTTGTAAATCTCAAGTTATGACCATTTAAAGTTAACCCAATTTACAAATCCGAAAATCTGATATGACCCCTAATCAATTAAAATTCCAAAAACGACTCAAACGACGTCCAAATTCGATGGTTTTGCCCATTATGAAAAGCTAAGACCTTGTACGTTACAATCATGCAAAGAATCGATCAAATCAATTGTTTTCAAGCCACGAAACAGACCCTACAAGTCGACTTTCAGAATCTGTCCAGATTCTGATCGTACAATATCATCAATTATATCAAACCCTAGTTGCATATTATCAATCAATAATACCTAATAATCATCATACAACTTTCCTAATACCTATTCCCATCAGATCCTATTATCAAACATGTCAAGATCAAAGCTTTTAAGATCAAAACACCAATAACTTGCGCAACAAGCATCCTATGATGTTACTACGCGTTTATTAATAGGTTTAATCCGTTTAATCTTCAAAAAGACTCATGTTTTAATGTTTATTAAATCCAATCAGACCTGGACAAACTTGTTATAGGATTTTTACAATAAAACATAAAGTAAAAAGCGTAAGAAATCATGAGTTATACCCTTAGCTCTTCAAATCAATCAATCGCGCGCCTTGGAGCCTCCCAATTGATGATCTTAAGCCTTAGCAGGTGTTTTTGGAGTGAAATATTCGTGTGGGGCAGTAAGGGGGCGATTAGGGTTGAGTATGAGGGCTGCATGGGAGTTAAGGATGTTTAAATACGAGTTTGAGGCGGTTTAAAACCCGTCAGTGCCCTTCGAGCGGCCGCTCACAGGTCCGGGTGGCGCGCTTTTGCCTCGTTTCGCCTCCCGACGCGTTATCCTTCGACGTTTTCGTTATTACGGACCGTAACAAGTGTAACCCCATGCGTTAAGACCCTAATCCACCTCACGCTCCACTTTTAATAATTTTTATTAACGTGTTCGGTCTAGGTTCACATAATCACGTATGGTTTTTCACATAAGTTTGTCAGATATCACCGAGACACATAAGTTTGTTATTCACCAACGTCCGAGGTTCACTAATCATGAAATCACATGTTAACTCACACAAGGAGTCAGAACCCGACCCACACAAGGAGTCAAAGCATCTCATAACCCGAGATAATGCTCGTATGTCCTATCTAGCTATCTAGATAACCCTCGTTAAGTATAATATACGCGTGACTCGCTAAGGTAGACTTTAATCTAGACCATGTTGTTAACCAGAATTTGCCGGGTGTCACATCATCCCCACGTTAAAAGAATTTTCGTCCCGAAAATTGCTCAAGTACCAAAAGAACAAAAGAAATAACGAAGGAACAAACAAAAGATAGAAACCAAAAGAGAGAGATTTACCCGAGTTGTCACACCTTTAATCTCCAAGGCTTCACCATTGACTCTTTAGGACTTAAACATAAGTCTTAACATAAGTCACTTTGATGAACATATTCATCATCAACAAGTCAATTAGATTGACACTCAACGACATGACATTCACATATGCCTAAGTGATATGTATATATTTTGTTGAAACTATTTATTGGGTGACTCTCCCAAAATATATCACGAATCCTCCATATAATTCAACCAACATTGATGGTTTGTAGAGACTCTACACATCCATAACTATTCTAAGTCTTTTATAATAAATCTCGCAATATTTATTAAAGACTTATGAATAATAACATATATTTCTATCATATGTTATAGTCATCAAAACTACATTTGTGCATTTCTACATAAATGCTCTCAACATTAGATGACATATCTTGTTTTCGTGTATTTAACTTCAATACATTTGCCACATTGATCATGATTATCTTAATGGGAATATATGAAGAGTTTTTCTTCTTAGTCACTTAATTAGAGACTTAATTTTATAAATAAAGCCTCTAATAAATTGACATAAAAGCTCTAATAAAGTAACATAAAAACTTTATTAGAAAACATGAAACTCTCTCCAAGAGGTTTACTCTTTATCCACCACATTAAGATTCCAAATTATAATTTCAATATAATCCAAAATATATATAACATATTACATATATATTTAAACGGATTCATATAAAGATATATAAACATCAAATCTCAAAGTGTTATTCTCTTCAACACTTTACCGTTCGACGAAATAATAGCAATTATATCGTCTCGTGGCATATTTCGAGGTACCCCCCTCAATACACTGTTTAAAACAACACAGTTGTTTATACTTAACTACTCACAAGTAGTCGAACAAGTAAATATGTCCAAAACAACATCAAGTTGTTTTACACTAAATAGTCTCTCTAGACTATTATATGGTTCAAGTCATCATACTTCTCATACAAGTATCAAACCATATATAATTTGTAAAAGACATGTTTTACTCATACAACACATTTCTACCTTTACAAGTATTTTCCATAAACTATACATATTTATCTTTTGATTACAAATCAAAACCATAAAATCTAATATAGTTTTATTATTTAAACCATTCATAACTCACTTGTTAGAGTATATGGTTTTCATTATTAACCATTTCTAATTCGTTCATTAGAAACTATACGTGTACCATATAAACATATACGGTTTCAAAATTAACCATTTCTAACATGCTTGTTAGAATACAAACGATTACACGTTTTATCATATGGACCTTTTTCTAACACACTCGTTTAGAAATAAATGATTACCAAAATCATTTTAAAGGTCATTGGTTTATATTCTCAACCGTTTCTAACCTGCTTGTTAGAAATACACGATTATGACAATCGTTTTAGACCTTGTTGGTTTATACAAAATAAACCGTTTCTAACACTCTCGTTAGAAAATTAAACCATTTACATAAATGGTATTAACTTTGGATTTTCCAAAATATACCCGTTTCAAACTCGCTTGTTCAAAACTGTCAAATTTTAACCAAACCGGTTAAATGTTGAAAAGGTTGAAACACCCAATTCTCCATAAACCCATGAGTTGAAACACCCCATTAAAACCTTTAAGAATATTTAACCCAACTTAATGGTATTCTTATTATTTTTAAGTTTCAACTTTGGAGTTTTAATTAGTATTCTTACTATCATGTCCAACACGTTTGTGTATTTTGTACAATAATCTTTTCTAACACACTTGTTAGAAAATATAAACATCTTATTTTGTCTTTACAAAATCATCAATTTCTAACACGCATGTTAGAAAAATCAATATATAAGTTTAAAGATTAAACTTTTGATTTTGTAAACAATTATTTCTAATACGCTTATTAGAAATGTTTCATGACACGTTATTCTTTCAACGTCGTCGATTCTAACATGCTTGTTAGAAATACATGTTTCAAAACCTTCTATTTTGTAACCTTTTAATTTTCCAATACTCTTATTAGAAAATGTAAACATTACAAATACTTTGAAATTATCTTTCTAATAGGCTTACTAGAAAGAAAACATTATCAAATGTTTTTCATGGGTTTACAAATATTATGATTTTTCTAATAATCTCATTAGAATTTTAGTATTTCAAAACCGTCTAAATATATGTTAATAATCCGGTTTATCTAAACACGACACAAAACCCATGAACCCGAAAAACCATGAATATTCAGATTAAAGATTTCACTCCAATCACAAATTTAATCCGATTCGATGTACCACAACATATTTCAAAAGAAAAATATCTACAAACTTTCGTGAACCAAAAAGTCCTTAAGGAGAAGGTTTAAAGATTGGTTCCCAATCTACACGAAAGTCTGTTTTACTAATCTGTTTAAGTTTGTTAGAAAATACTTACATAGCAGTAGCCGCTACGCCTCTAGTATATGAAGCTCGCATGGTTTCCGAGTCTCTGTACTTGCTGAAATACACTATAACATAATAGAAAAAGGAACCGGGCTTGTGTTTGACACAATTCCCTTAAACAGATTCGTCGTCTGTTCCCAGGGTACACCGGTTCAACAGTGCGGCGCGGTGCACTGCGGACTATCACACTTGCCTGAAAAGAAACCGGAACACAAGAATGCAGCCTCTTATATAGATAACATATGCGAGAGAATATATGTTTCTATTGTGTGTGAGTGAGTTTTTAGTTTTTCAGGTTCAACACCTTTGTATCTCCTATATATGCACACAAATGAGGCATAAAGCCTTCCATTATATATAAGAACATGGATGTATGAAAAGTCTTCTTAATTTGAGACATAAAGACTCTAATTAAGTGACATAAAATCTCTAATTAAAAGACATAAAAACCTTTAATGAAAGACATAAAACTCAAGAGTTTTAGTCTTTAATTCACCACATTAAGGTCTTATTAATAATTATAATTTATCAAATTATAATTTCAATATCATCCATTCACCATATTTCCAACATAGATAACAAGCAAAATCTGGAATTTTGAAAAGGGGTTTAGCCGTTTAGGACTTTAGGCAACTACGGAGGAGCTTAAACACGTGACCCCATTTTTATATTTTTTATAGAGTGGGCCACCACATGGGCTAGCGCCTAGACTTGGTTAAATCTATTTATACGGGTCACTGAGAAACCATATCAATTATCACCCATATGCATTTTGCGCCCGGCTATACAACTGGTCGTATAGAGTTCAGATGTGTTTGGTTGTGGGTTTAAGGTGCTTAACTTTTTGTTTAGAATTGTAATAATTTTTGGCCAAAATATGTTTCTCCAACTTCATATCAATTACGTAAATGTAATGTTAAAATAAATTAAAAATAACGTAATTAACGGTAAAATGTTTAAACATATGATCTGTCTTGTTTTCTATGCATGAAAATCAAAATCAATGTCCACGTGACATAATTCCTCTAGTTGAACTATATTATGTTCAACATATAACACATGATAAAAACATATAACACATGATAAAAGCAGTTCTTTAGAAAA
Organism: Ambrosia x helenae; assembly: GCA_030844895.1. Lineage (NCBI taxonomy): Eukaryota > Viridiplantae > Streptophyta > Magnoliopsida > Asterales > Asteraceae > Ambrosia > Ambrosia x helenae. Next base: position 96,686 of record JAUTDX010000057.1, read on the forward strand.
TATGAGATTATATTTCATTTTATTATAGTTATCATGATCAACTTCTGCATAGTGTTTAACTTTTAATATTTTTTTTGTAAGGGGAGACGGGGCGCTATCAGAATTGGTCACGGGTACCTCACTACCAACACGGTAGCACCGCCGCCATTCATGCTGGTAGTGGTCCCGTGAACCAAATTCTGGTTCTTGTTACCGTGTTGGTTCACGGATGTGGCACAAACTTTCACACAATTTTATTCTCTCTCTCTCTCTCTCTCTCTCTCTCTCTCTCTCTCTCTCTCTCTCTCTCTCTCTCTCTCTCTCTCTCTCTCCATTCTTTAGTTGCAAGGGTTTTTTTTTTTAATCTATGTTGAAAGGAAGATGAAGATGGTGATAGATATAAGTTGTGTTTGTATAGATATGTGTAGTATGTGTGTGGAGTACATAGAGAGTTGTTTTTTAATTTTTTAAAGCTTAAATTAATAAAAGACAAAATAACAATGTGATTTTTCTTCTTTTTTTGAACAGCGTGAGTTTTTTAATTATTATTATTATTATTGTGTGTGAAAATAATTGATAGTTGGGTGAAGAATCAGTGGAGTGTTGCCTACAAAAAAACGTTTCAGTGAAGAAAATCAGTGAAGTGATGTGGCAGTGCAGGATTGGTAGAAATCAGTGAATTGAAAACAGTTTCAATGAAGCACCCCTTATGCCCTAACTTTTTATTAGTCCGAAGATGTTTCTCTAAATGCTTCCATTTTATTACAATCTTCATGATCAAGTCATGCAAAGTGTTTTAACTTCTTCTTTTTTTTTTTAGTAAATTGTAATACTTTATCGACACTGATTGGGCAGGTGATAAAGTTAAATACCGAAGAACAACCGGATATATTGTTTATCTTGGGTCCAACCAAGGTTGTAAAAATCGGGACTAGTCACCGACTAGTCCCCGGTTTATCAGTGATCGGTGGGTCATTGATTAATTTTGCGTTAATCACCCCATTAGTCGGAAATCGGCTCAAGCCGGTCTAATCCGGCCAAATTGGCCAAAATCAGATTAATCGGAACCCTAATATGGGTCAGAATTCGACCAAATCAAAAGTGAAACAAGTTATTACCATGATTCAAACGTAAAATAGACCTGCTCCTGTCTTCATTATGAATAATCGAACCCTATAATCGATTATATGAGGCTAATTTGGGCCTAGGGTTTCTGTTTAGGTGTGGCGTCTGATAGAAAAAGTAAAGGGAGAAGAAAGAGACGTGCACGTGATAAAAGGATGTGAGAGTTAGGTTTTTTAAAGTTTGGTTATTTTAACATTGAACCCCCTCCATCTTTATTACTTTACATTTAGTCCCCAAACTTAAAAATTTACACATAAAAATTATAAAATTTACTACATATATGTATAAATTTATAAAATTATGCATAAAAGTCTGATCCGATTAATCCTGATTAATCCCGATTAATCCCTAGTCCCCACCTCACCGGCCGACTAGCGCCTAGCGAGTTCTACAACCTTAGGTCCAACCCGATAGCATGGAGTTCCAAAAGACAACCTACCCTAGCTCGTTCGTTAACGAAAGCTGAATTTGGAGTCGTACCATCAACCGCAACCGAAGTCCAATGGCTAATTTCACTTCTACATGAACTTGGTTACGAGTCTTGTCTTTAGTACCCCCAGCCATTTACTGTGACAATTTAAGTGTTGCGCACTATTCGGCTAACCCGGTATTTCACTCACGCATGAAGCACTTGATACTTGATTTTCATTTCATGCATGAGAAGGTTCAAGAAGGCACCATTCATGTTACTTACATTTTGGAGATGGTCAACTTGCTGACGCTCTCACGAAGCCTCTGCTCAAACCACGTCGTCAAACTCTTATGTCCAAGATTGGACTTCTTCCAACATCGTCCATCTTGTGAGGGCATATTAGACCTCACCCAGAACCCGAACCCGATTCATGATCCAGACCCGGTTCACAATTATAAGATTCACCATTCAAATTTTGAACATTGTATTTTATTTTATTTATAGAATAGAGAAATATTAATTTGATCTTCCTTGATTGTTGTAACTTATCCTAGTTTGTAGCTATTATTTTCCTTGTATTTAATAATCAATTGAGATTGAAACTTTAATATGGAGTACTAACTACTAAGAGGGTGTTTGGGATTGAGTTTGGAAATGCAAAAGTGCTTTGTCAGAAGTGCTTATTGGCTTATGACTTTTTGTAAAGGAGTTTTAAAAAAAGTGTTTGGATTAGCTTTTGGGATGAGAAACGTCAAAAAGTCAATAGATTGTTTTTTCTTAAGTGTTTCGTTTAACTTTTTATGAATATTGGGTGTATGGGTGGTAGATTTGTAATTTTAATCCAAATGTCAAAAGCTAGGATTTCTAACTTCTTAAAAACAGGTTTTTCACCTTTAATAGCCAAAAGCCAAAAGTCAAAACAGAAAGTGCTTTTAGGTTACACAAACAGCTTATTGACTTATTGGCTTCTTGGAAAAGTCAATAAGTTGTTTTGAAACTCAATCCCAAACACCCTCTAAGACCCCCTGTAGTGGTGGCGTTTTATGGCGTGAAAACAAAAAATAGCGCCCCACACCGTTACGGGGGGCGCTATGTTTGAAAAAGGTGGTCAGGCGTTAAGTTAATAACGCCGGGTGACAAATTCAACCACCAATCACTCGAGGACACGTGGACCGGGGGGAGTTTAAAATTCAAATGGTAAATTTATATGGCCAACGTTCAATTTTTTTAAAACGGCTAATTTTTTAAAAGTGTGTGTGTGTGTGTGTATATATATATATATACTCCCACACCACAATTTTTTAAAAACTACACTACAATCTCAACCAAAAACCATATTTTTATACCCACTATCAACTTAAAACTCTACTACAAACCAGACAGTATTTAAAGTTATGGGTGGTGGATATCCAAATGATCTTGCGGAACCGTCCAATATCCGGCGATACGCTCGCCGGAGATGTCGTGCACCAGTGTTTTCTTCTCCTCATCCTCCTCCTCCTCAACAAGTGTTTTCTTCTCCTCCTTCTCCTCCTCAACGAGTGTTTTCTTCTCCTCCTTATCCTCCTCCTCAACAAGTGTTTTCTTCTACTCCTACAAATTCTCTGAACTTCTTCCCCATTCCTCCACTCTCAGGATACATTTCCACACACCCAAATGCTGAATTCATTGATGAGGAGTGTGTGGGCTATAAATTATGTTATGGCTGTTAGGGGAATGGGTCAGCTACAGTTTGTGGAGAACCAACCAAACCCCAACCCCAACCCCACTCCAAGCCCTCCTCCCCGGGAGCCCACTGAGGAGGAGTATGAAGCACTAAGGGATGCTCAGGAGGAGGAACGCTTCTACAATTATTCCCCTCCTCGTGAGTACTGTTAGATCCGCTCGGATGCGAGATTCGATGGTCGCGATAGCGATCGTTCCGTGTCCCCGCCGGAGTACACACTCGAGGCCTGAGATAATTACTCTCCATAGGGGAGAAAATTAGGATTAATTATGTAATGTTTAAATAAGTAGCTTAGGATTATCTAGTGTTTAAATAAGTAATTTAGGAATATGTAATGTTTAAATTAGGCTCCGTCTATTGGCACCCCCACCTTCTATTTTCACCCCCTCAAAGCGCCTCGCTTAGGCCTAAGCGAGGCGCTTTGAACTCATTCCGAGGAGGTCAGTACGAGGGGGCAGAAAAAGCTGATTTTTAATTCGAAGCGCCTCGCTTAGGCCTAAGCGAGGCGCTTCGGATCAAAAAAAAAAATTTATTTTTTTTTGGTCTTTTGAGTTAGTTTTTTGTTTTTTTTTTATATAATTATTATAAAAATGTTCTTTTGACAAACGTCTGGCTAACCTGAAGTTCCTTTGGATCAAAATGTCAACTTTTTCCTGCCACCCTCATATGGTTTGGCTAACCTGTCCAGTTATCAATCTCACTGTCCAACAACTGAATTTTACTTGCTTGCATGAAAAGTAATGATCAGGAACATTCCAAATAACCGTCCAATTTCAGCTTTTGTTTAACTCATGATAGATCCACCAAATCATTTCTTCAAGTTCATTTCACCAAAAAAAGGCATAACTGTAATGATTATAAACATTCCAAATAACTGTTCAATTTCAGCTTTTGTTTAACTCATGATAGATCCACCAAATCATTTATAACCTTTCTGTACTTGTGGCCAAAAGAACTAGGCTTCAAACACTACGGGCATGGCCAGCTCCCATTTCCACTGATATGTACAATGATGTGGTTTCTTTTTAGATAAGGAGGTATATGTACAATGATGTCTTTACGCAAAATAAAACTTACACACAACTTTTTGCTCTGGTAGTCTACCTTTTTGAAAAAGACATTTTAGTCTTCAAGACTTCTATGGTTTCGGGTTCCCTTCCATCGTTGACAGATATCTCTCTGAGATGATATCTTCTCTTTAGGTTTTGGAATTAATGAGACAACTTTTCAGTTGTTATCCGAGAGATAGCGGTCAATGATGAAGACAACCTGAAAGTGGATACCATGGATCAGAGAGATTCAAGCTAATTAAACTCATATCTCAAGCCGGTGCAAGTTATGTTGTAGCATCTTTGATCATCTTCTTGTAATTACTTTCTATTGTTTCGGGTTCCCTTCCATCGTTGACAGATATCTCTCTGAGATGATAGCTTCTCTTCAGATTCTGATTGCACCGGTGGAATTGGAATTGGAATTAATGAGACAATTTTTCAGTTGTTATCCGAGAGATAGCGGTCAACGATGAAGACAACCTGAAAGTGGATACCATGGATCAGAGAGATTCAAGCTAATTAAACTCATATCTCAAGCCGGTGCAAGTTATGTTGTAGCATCTTTGATCATCTTCTTTGTAATTACTTTCTATTGTTTTGGGTTCCCTTCATTTTTGGCCTTTTTTTTAAAAAATTTGAATTTCTTTTAATTCTTTAAAATTATCTGTTAATCACCAAAAAATAATTTTAATTCATTTTTGGTTCTTTTAAGTTGTTTCCAAGCCAAGAAAATTATATCTCTCCGTTTCGCTTCGTTAATTGCTCGTTTTGGTTTTCCAGTAAAAACATCCAGCTTTGTACAACTTTGATGAATCATTGTACGTGGTCCTCCGACTAAACCTAACTCGCAACAATTGTTTTTAATTCATTTTTAAGTGTTTTTAATTACTTTTCGAGAAATGATAATTTTCAGATATTACAGATCAAGGTGTCACCAAGCATGTCAAGAAATGATAATTTTCAAATATTGCAGATCAAACATTTAAAAATATATTAACAAACATTTAAAAATAACTTTTCATGCAAAGCAGGTAAAATTCAGTTGTTTTACTAATTTCATAGTCTTGATACTTTTAACAATCGGATTGTTTTTCGAGAGAAAGGAACTAAGTTGCAAATACGATAATAATCAAACTCATATCTCAAGCCGGTGTAATTACTTTCAAGTTTTTTAGAATCATTGAAGACACCACATCATTGTACAAACCGACGATCATTCAAAATTTAAAGTTACCGCTAACCTCTGTGCCATCATCGACTACAGCAAACCGACGATCTTCCTCCACGGCACTCCTAATGGGCCTCTCTTTATTTCACGGTACGATTTGTGTTTTTGTTGCTTTATAAATAATAAGTTTTGTGTTTATCAAACCCTAACCTTTGTTGACTCATAGGAGTTTTGAAGACGAAATGAATTTTACAAGATACTTGAAACAAGGTATGGATATGGAGAATAAATCTTTGACTATACGTGGTTGATGATGTCAAGTTTAAGTCGTTGATTCATTTGGAAATCGAAAACGCCTATCGTCACTCTGTATAGAGAAGAAAATCAACAACCGGATGGTTGGTAGCTATAGGTAAGAACATTGTGGATGAGGATTGTTTATCTTCCCATTGATTTCAAGTATGTTTGCCTTCATCGTTGACAGATATCTGGTCTTCAGAGTTTCCAACCCCTAATACATTCATCAAAGGATATTCATGTGAGAATGATTTCGTACGAGATTCCTATGCAAGCAAGTCATCTCATGTTGAATATTTAGTTCTCTCACTATAATGATCAGGAACATTCCAAATAACTGTATAATTTCGTACAAGATTCCTATGCAAGCAAGTCAAATTCAGTTGTTAGACCAACTTGAGATATGAGTTTGATTAGCTTGAATCTCTTTGATCCATGGTATCCAGTCTTCAAGGTGGACTTAAGCACCTGAACGGGAAGTTGAAATTTTGAATGATGTTCGTCGACTGCACCGAACACACTACAATTATTCACTATTTTATACATACAACACACCTTCATCGTTGACCGTACTGTTCTTCTTGATCTTGATCTTCACACTTGCTTTTGGCAAAGGTCTGGCTGACTTGAAGTTCCTTTGCAACCAGGTAAAAAGGAACTAGGTTGCAGATATAAAAATCCATCACATCACGATTATACTCTTTATGTATGAAACAACTTTTCAGTTGTTATCCGAGAGATAGCGGTCAACGATGAAGACAGCCTGAAAGTGGATACCATGGATCAGAGAGATTCAAGCTAATTAAACTCATATCTCAAGCCGGTGCAAGTTATGTTGTAGCATCTTTGATCATCTTCTTGTAATTACTTGACAGATATCTCTCTGAGATGATAGCTTCTCTTCAGATTCTGAAAGTGGATACCATGGATCAGAGAGATTCAAGCTAATTAAACTCATAGGTAAGAACATTGTGGATGAGGATTGTTTATCTTCCCATTGATTTCAAGTATGTTGCCACACAAGACGAATGTTGCAACATGAGTTCGACCAAGATGACACACGAAGCTTTAGACTCGAACCGGATCCAAGTATTACTGTAATGATCAGGAACATCCCAAATAACTGTTCAATTTCAGCTTTTGTTTAACTATTTTAGCAACTTCCATAGAGAAGTTATCAATCTCACTTCTCACTTTCCATGTTTACCTTCAACGTCCAACGGTAATGAGTAACCTAGTAACCTCTACAATGATGTGATTTGTTTTTAGATAAGGAGGTATATGTACAATGAACTTTTTACGCTAAATAAAACAGATTAATGTTCTTTATATATAAATGAAACCATTGTACATACCCTCTGGCAATCATCGTTGGTATTAATGGCAAGATATGTGGCTTTAGTCCTTTACGCAGGTTTGCTAGAGGGTCACTATTCATACACACAACTTTTTGCTCTAGTGGTGTGCTCTACCTTTTTGACAAACACCTGGCTAACCTGTCCAGTTATCAATCTTGACTGCTACAACATAACTTGCACCGGCTTGAGATATGAGTTTAATTAGCTTAAATCTCTCTGATCCATGATATGAGAGCAATAATCCATCGAGAACTTGAGAAAGAGAGAATAAGAGAAGAGATAATAACATATGAGCTACAACATAACTTGCACCGGCTTGAGATATGAGTTTAATTAGCTTAAATCTCTCTGATCCATGATATGAGAGCAATAATCCATCGAGAACTTGAGAAAGAGAGAATAAGAGAAGAGATAATAACATATGAGCTACAACATAACTAGCACCAGCTTGAGATATGAGTTTAATTAGCTTAAATCTCTCTGATCCATTGTATCCACTTTCAACTAAATCTTTCTTTGATATACTCTATATCAACCGAAATTGAGTATCATCAATCTGGTATTAGTGGTTGAAAACTGTGATGAAAAAGCTGGTGTGTGTTGAACAAGAAGATGATCAAGGATGCTACAACATAACTTGCACCGGCTTGAGATATGAGTTTAATTAGCTTAAATCTCTCTGATCCATGATATGAGAGCAATAATCCATCGAGAACTTGAGAAAGAGAGAATAAGAGAAGAGATAATAACATATGAGATAATAACATATGAGCTACATCCATCGAGAACTTGCACCGGCTACTTTTCAGTTGTTATCAGACGAGGACTTGCCTGTGTTACCGCATTTAATGAAATTTAACGCGCATACCGCATTCATTGACTTTACGTGGTTGATGATGTCAAGTTTAAGTCATTGACAATGTTGAGGGTTATTACTTTGTTTTTTAAATTTTTTTAACTTTTTATAATTATTAAATTAAAAAAAACAACTCAAAACATCAAAACAACTACCAAAATAAATTACCCCCTCGAAGCGCCTCGCTTAGGCCTAAGCGAGGCGCTTCAAATTTAAAAAAACAGTTTTTTCTGCCCCTCGTACTGACCTCCTCGAATTCAGCTCCAAAGCGCCTCGCTTAGGCCTAAGCGAGGCGCTTTGAGGGGGTTAAAATAGAAGGTGGGGGTTTAAATATAACCACCCTTAAATTAATATTAGCAGTGTGTTTTAATATTATTTGTAACTTTTTTTTTTAATTTTAGTTGTAATTTTTTTAATATTAGTTGTGTGTTTGTAATATTATTTGTAATTTTTGTTATATATTTGTCTTTTATTTTAATTATTTTTGAGTTTATTAATTAAAAAAAATAATAAAATAAACAAACAATCAGAAACAGAGGCATTATGTTTTTCCCCTTACCACTACACCCCTTTTTCACTTCAAGCTCCATACTAACTCAGCTGCCACGTGGACCAATAAAAATCAAGGGTGTTATATTTAACCCCCTCCACTACACATGGTCTAAGTATTACTCTCTATATTAAAAGAAAGACACTTCTACAGTAACATTATTTGATTGGCTCTTTGTGGTGGCCACCAATGATAAGTTGCCACATGGCAAGAGCAACTTTAGCTTTTTTATTTTTTACCTACCGTTTCTTTTTTCATCTTATATATTATGGTATCACAAATTATTCACCAACATAAAAATAAGTGGAGTGGTTAGTAACTTCCACTTTATATTTGAAGGTTGAAGTTCGATTCTTTGTCCATATTTAACTTTTTCCTCTTTTACCTACACTATTGTGTACACTATTAATTAATATTAATAAAGAAAAATCTATATGGTTAAACATTTTTAGTACCTCTCCTTTTATTTTCACTTTTACTTATTTATTTACTTCATTTATTTTAGTTATTATTTGTTGGTATTTTGTTTTTTTAATTATTATTAAATAAATTATTTTAACCGTCGCAAGTTTTAGCACAACAAGCATTGCCCACCTTACTAAGTAACACACTCTTACAAAACAAACGCTAAACAAAGCGAAGCGTGAGGTAGGACACCGTATGCGTAACTAATACCAAAAGAATTATTGTTGCATTGCACTCAAGAATGTGAAAAAATTGTTGCTCATAGTACTCCTAAACATTCATGCACAATAAATGTACCGTGACGAAGCGCGGGGAACTAAGACCTAGTTAATAAAATGTGTGGACCAAAAGCACTTGCACTACTAATGAGTACAATGCATGAGTTTGTAGTTATACGAGCCAGTCCTGTTAGACTAGAGGTTTCTTGGCGAGCTAGAAACTAAGCTCGTATTCGGCTCATGTTGAGCTTGTGAATCGATGAGTCGACTCGTTTTTCTCAATTTTGATGCTTTGTATTTCTCATTTGTTACAATCTCGAATTACAAGTTAACAACAGATCCATATTATACAAGTCTTACATAGTACATCAAACAATCGATATACTATAAAATTTGTTATTAGCTTAAATCAGCTTGAGTTTTTATATTGGAGAGTTACATCTAGTTAAAACTTGGATCAAACATTTATACGAGTCATCAAAAAAATTTATACAGGAAAGTTTACTTCTATCTCAAAGTCGGATCAAACACTCAGAACACTTATACGAGTCATCAAACTGATAACTTCCGTAATATTCAATAATTGTGTGTGTGTCAATTACAAGTCAATGCCCTCCATATATAGAGGAGGTAGCCAATCAATCTTCCATAATACATGGCTATTTACTATAACTAATAATACAATTTATGGTAACTAATTATGCTGATGGAGAGGAATATGCTTCGCTAATACTCCCCCTTAGCTTGACCGGGAGTGACGACGAACGGTTAAGCTAGATCGAAAACTTTCAAACAATTGTCTCGAAAGACCTTTAGTGAAGATGTCGGCATATTGATAGGATGCAGGCACGTGAAGAACTCTAACTTGACCCAAGCGGACTTTTTCACGAACAAAATGTATGTCCAGTTCGACGTGTTTGGTTCGTTGATGTTGAACTGGATTGTCGGACAAGTACACAGCTGAAATATTATCACAATAAACCACAGTTGCCTTAGTAATTGGAATATGTAATTCCAGTAATAAGTTTCGAAGCCAGCTGGTTTCGGCAACAGCGTTTGCAACACCGCGGTACTCGGCTTCGGCACTGGAGCGGGAAACTGTCTGCTGTCGTTTGGAGGACCATGATATTAAGTTGTCGCCGAGGAATACACAGAAGCCGGATGTGGAGCGTCTAGAATCTAGGCAACCAGCCCAGTCTGCATCTGAGTAGGCGACAAGAGATGAGGTGGCCGATTTTGTGAGATGTAACCCGTGTTCTAAAGTGCCTTTGATGTAACGGAGTATCCGTTTCAAGAAAGCAAAGTGTGTATCCCGAGGAGCATGCATGAATAAACAAACTTGTTGTACTGCATAGGAAATATCGGGCCGAGTAAATGTAAGATATTGAAGTGCGCCGGCTAAACTCCGATATTCGGTTCCATCGGGTAACAAAACTCCGTCTTCGGCACTTAGTTTTGAGGCCGTATCCACCGGTGTATTACATGGTTTGCAATCGGACATGTTTGCTCGGTGCAGGATATCACGTGCATACTGAGATTGTGATAGAAATAAACCCTGAGCATCACGCTGAACAAAAATCCCTGAGCATCACGTGCATAATGGTGGAGTAAGCCTAAGTCAGACATAGCGAACTCTCGTGAGAGGAGGCTAATGATGTGTTGCAAAAGAGTACCTGAGGAAGCTGTTAGTATAATATCATCAACATAAAGTAATAAATAAGCTGTGTTATGGCCCTGGCGAAACACAAACAACGAACTATCACAAAGACTTCCTTTGAAACCGTGAGCGGTGATAAAAGTGGAAAATCTGTGAAACCATGCCCGGGGTGCCTGCTTGAGTCCATATAAAGATTTACGTAACCAACAAACATGTTGAGGCTTGGTTGTGTCAGTGAAACCCGGTGGTTGAAACATATACACGGTTTCTTGAAGATTGCCATGTAAAAAGGCGTTTTTGATGTCAAGCTGATGTATAGGCCAGTTGTTATGAAGTGCAATAGATAGAACTGTACGAATAGTGGCAGGTTTAACAACTGGGCTAAACGTCTCTTGGCAATCAATGCCAACTGTCTAGGATTTTCCATTAACAACAAGTCGGGCTTTGTACCGTTCTAAACTGCCATCCTGTTTAAATTTGTAGCGAAAGAGCCACATGCACCGTATGATGGGTTGGTTTGTGGGTCGTGGAACCAATTCCCAAGTATCATTATCAATTAAAGCCTTATATTCAGTAAGCATAGCCTTTTGCCAATTAGGGTCATTTAGGGCTTTAAGGTGGGAGGTGGGGACATGGGATATAGGTTCGGTCGTGGGTGTGGTGAGAGTATATTTAGGATTGGGTTTAAGAATACCATCCTTACCTCTTGTTGTCATGGGGTGAAGATTTTGAGTTGGTTGGGTCGGGTCAGTTTGTGGGCGGTTGTGTGGCAAGGTAGTGGGGTGGTCATTGTGGAAGTTAAGTGGGCTAGGAGGGTGTGATGGGCCTGAGGTTGTTGATGGGCCGGTGGGGTTGGGATTTGTGGAGGGGCCTGGAATATTGGGCGGCATGTTGGTTGGGCCGTGGGTGTTGTTTGGGCCGTGGGTGGAGGTTGGGTTTGGAGGAGGGGGTGGCCCGGGATTGGGGGTAAATTGGGTTGGCGATGGGCTGTTGAAGTTAAATGTGGTGGATGAAGGTGGGTCATCATCTAAAAAATTATATGTGTTGGATGATGGTGGGGTGGTGAAAGGGAATGTGGACTCGTCAAAATCCACATGGCGGGATATATGTACTTTACCTGTTGAAGGATCTAGACAACGGTAACCTCGGAAGTTGGGTGGGTAACCAAGAAAAATGCACCGGAGAGAGCGGGGGTTCAATTTGTTATTTTCGGTGGCAGAGAAGTTAGGGTAACTCGCACACCCGAAAACCCGAAGGTGATCGTATGTGGGATGACATAGGTACAAGGCAAAGGTGGGTGTGTTGTAGTTGAGGCGAGTGGTGGGGAGAATATTATGGAGGTAGGCGGCGGTATGAAGGGCCTCAACCCAAAATCATGCGCTCAGAACGCCCATTTTGTTGTGAGGTTTGGGGACAAGAGAAACGAAATGTGAACCCGTTGGAGGAGGCAAAATTGTGAAACACTTATTGTGTTCAGCAACTAAAAGGACTTGACGAGGTGGTGTAAAGGGGTAAAGATCACCGGTGCTATCATGGCGCGAAAGAGGTTGTCCAGTCTTGAGATCCTTCAAAGTAAAACCATATGGGTCAAATTCAACAGAAACAAGGTTATCCCGGGTAAATTTTCTAACTGAAATAAGGTCTTTGACGACGGTTGGGGCATAAAGGATGTTGTTTAAATGGTAAGTAGTGTTGGATGTTTTATGATAACCCTTACCCGACCCCAATATTGGCAAAGATTGGTCGTTACCTACTAAAATATTAGCGTTAACCGAATTAGATAAAAGGGAATCGATTTTACCTGGATCGGAGGTGAGGTGGGATGATGCACCGGTATCCATGTTCCATTGTGGCATGGGTGGGTTGATGGTTAAGGCGGATAAAGCGGTGCCAAGTTCGGTGGGTTGGAGAGGGTCGATGGGGGTTGGTTGGTTGTAACCGGGTGGGTTAGGATAAGGGTAGTTTGGGTCCTGGTGGGTGAGGCCGTAACCGGATGAAGGAGGGTTGTTGGTGGTGGGCTGCTGTTGGGTTTGGTTTTGGGCCGGCCTGCTCCAGTTGGAAGACCATGGGCTTTGGGCTGGATGTGGGCAGGGCGGTGGAGAGGCCCACCAGGGATAAGGAGGATGCTGTGGGCTTTGGTTTGGAGGTGGAGGTTGGGCCGGGTAGTGGGAAGGTGGGGTTTGTGTGGAATAGTGGGAGTAAGGTTGCTGGTAGGTTTGGTAGTACGAGTAACGACCTCGACCGCGTCCCTGAAAAGAGGAACGGCCGCGGCGCCTGCCTCGTGGCTGAGTTTGGCCTCGGGTGTCAAAGGATTGAGCCGGATGGTATGGTTGAGGGGGTTGTGGGTTCGGGTTAGGGCGGGGTTGGGAGTGGAGTTTTGTGGTGTGTTTGGAGTGGCAGAAGAAGCGGTCAAAGCCGTTTGTATGGACTGTCGGGCTGCTTGGCGGCGTTGTTCTCTTTCAATCATGTCGCGAGCATCATCCCACGATTTTTCAGCTTGAGTGATAAAGGAGGCGACCGTATCGTATTCCTGTGGTAAGCCGGTTACCATTTGAAGGACGAGTCGTGACTCGGTAACCGGATGATCAACATCATTTAGTTGATCGGCTAAAGACTTCATTTTTTGAAAATAGTCATTTAGCGATGAACAGGAGGCCATGGTTGTGGTTGTGAAAGCGTGTTCGAGGGTAGCGGCTCGAGCATTTTTATTGTTGAGAAAAACGGTATGAAGGCGATCCCATGCTTGTTGTGCCGTTCCAATGTGTTGTGACGTGCCAACATGTTCGATGACACGCTTGGCATAGTGATCGGACAGAGAGCCAAGGATCCATTGAAGGACAATGGCGTCGATTTTGGACCACGACTCGTAAGCCGGATCAGTTTTTGCAGGGGGTTCAGTGCCGTCTATGTGGGGTAAAACATCATACGCAAGAGCATGAAGGCGAAAAAGTTTGACCCTGTCTAGGGCTGGCATAACAGGTTACACTAACCTGTTAAGACACGAACCTGCTAAGACACGAACACGAAACCCGTAAACACGAACACGACACGAAATCTAATCGTGTCATTTTTTTCAAACACGAACACGAACCTGTGTATAACAGGTTAACATGATAAGACACGATAAGGACCACTAATAAAACAGGTTAACACGACAAGACACGATAAGTCACGACAAGACACGATAAGACACGATAAGACACGATAAGAAACACGATAAGACCTGTTAAGACACGGACACGATAAAACACGAACACGAAACATGTAAACACGATCACGACACAAAAATAAACAGCTCTTAACGTGTAGACCTGTTATAGACACGAAACCTGTTAAGGCCAAACATGAAACCTGTTAAAATCGTGTAGGTTCGTATCAGGTTATCGTGTTCGTGTCTAAATTGCCAGCCCTAACCCAGTCCGAGTAGGTCACCTTCTCGCCATCAAGAACACGCACTTTGTTTTGGATTTGGGTGACTGAGTAGACGGGATGAAGAGGTTTTGGTGTGGGTATGATAGCCGGGGCTTGATTATCACCCATGATTATGCTTCGTAAAGCTTAGAAACAAGAAAAAAATGGTGAAAAAGGATCGGAGGTTTGTTCTACAAGAAGTTAGGCTTTGTTCTACAAGAAGTTAGGCTCTGATGCCATGATAACTTCCGTAATATTCAATAATTGTGTGTGTCTCAATTACAAGTCAATGCCCTCCATATATAGAGGAGGTAGCCAATCAATCTTCCATAATACATGGCTATTTACTATAACTAATAATACAATTTATGGTAACTAATTATGCTGATGGAGAGGAATATGCTTCGCTAATACAAACAGGATGTCACCCAAATCAAGTTTTTAAGGATTTACTTTATATTGGTAAATGAGCAAGCTAAGGCTAGCTATTTATACAGTGTGGTAGAGGCGATGGTTACTTGGGGCCTGTGTTTTAAAAATCGCGTCTCGAGCGCGCTTAAGCGCGAGGCACACTGAGGCGCCAGGATTTGCGCCTCATGTAACCCAAGGCGCACCTTGTACAAGAAGCGCAGGAAAAGCGCGATTTTTTGCCAAAAAAATCCCCTGAGGCGCGCACTTTTTGTACGGGAGGTGTTTTTATGCTTAAAATTGTTATATATGTAGCCAAAAGGGTTGTTAAATCATGTATAAACCTTATTTGTATCTATATTTTGGGTACATGATGCTAAAAACCTATAGCATATATAAAAAAAAAAATTATATAATCATCTTGCGCTTCGCGTACGAAAATCCCACCGCTTTTGCGCTTTGCGCTTTGCGCCTCGGTTTTGGACCTCGTCGCTTTAGTGCGCTTCGCGCTTTTTAAAACCAAGCTTGGGGCCTAGCAACCCCCCCCCCCTGCTCAGTAAATTTACACGTATTGAATGCCCCCTCTGAATTTTTTTTTTCAAGTTCCGCCACTACATCTTGCCGATAGAAGTTCTTGTGAGAATCATTGGAAGTACACATGTACAGAAACAAGCATGTTATGAACGTTTATACAAATACAAAAACACTCAACTTTTTAACATGTAACCCATGAATAACAATAGTGTCTACTATTCTATATGTTAAAATGATAGACACCAATTAAAAGTACCATTTTTCACGTGTGTATATAAGGAAGTCCCACAAATCCACAATATAAAATTATGAATCCAACAACTCTTTGTAATCTTTCCTGATGTTCCACAAAACCTCAGCACATCTCCTCATGATCGGCCTGTTTCTTCTATGAGAGTTTACACATTGTAAAGCCAGTTCTAGAATTTTCTCTAGAGCCAAACCGTTCGCATCCGACTTTTCGAGTTTCGGGTCCAATACCGAAATCGCAAAACCGTCTGTAAACTTCTTCATCGCCTGTTATTTCCACAAATGGAATGATAAAAACAAACATAATTCACTATTCAAATCTTAAACTATTTTAAAGAAAAGCCGAAAGGGTATTTTTGTCATTTCACACACATACCCATTTAGCCGTTACGCGCTCTTTAAGCTCCCGTTTGGCTTCAATAGGCCTTCGACCCGTAACTAGCTCCACAAGTAATATACCAAATGAATAAACGTCACTCTTTTCCGTAAGTTGATATGTCCTAAGGTATTCAGGATCTAAGTACCCCGCGGTCCCTTTAACCTGAGTTGACACATGGGTCTGGCCCGATTCTACATCAGCTGCTAGTCGTGCAAAGCCGAAGTCAGCAACTTTGGCTCTTAGCTTTTCAGTGAGCAGGATGTTTGAAGACTTGATATCCCTATGAATTATAGGGTGGTCTGCTTCCAAGTTATCACAATCAAAAAGCATGGACTTGTAGTTGCGCAAAACAATTCATCGACGCGTATTGGTTAAATATTAAATAAATGATCCGGGTTTAAGGGGATAAAGTGTACCTGTATAGGTGTGTAGGTAAGTAATGGCATGTGCTACGTCTATAGCGATATCCAAACGAGAAGCGAAACTAAGCACATTGCCCTTGATACCTGCATTGGTTAGATAGTTGCACATTAACATTTGATATTTTTAGGGCAAATATACATTAGAACCAAAGTTACATATTGAATGGACCTAGGGCTGTCGACCGAGCCAAATTGGGAGCTGAGCTGTATGCAAGCCGAATACAAGCTCAGTTTCCAGCTCAGCTCCTGTTGTCACTAGCTCAAGCCCGAGTTGGTGCTGTCCTGGCTCGAATGGCTTGTCGAACAGCTTAAATGCAAAAGAACATGTGAGTTATACATATGAATTTGGGCAACTTACAATCTAAGTGTTCCCTAAGCGTTCCATTCGGTACGTATTCAACAACAATGATTCTTTCGTCTCCATGCTGCAAGTACCCGTAGCACTTCACTAGATTCAAATGTTCCACCTTCGATAACGCCTGGATTTCACTTTGGAACTCGCCTCCTAGGCTATTGTCATACATAATCTACACAAAGAGTCAAACTTAAGCAACATAATGGTCTATTGGAGCCATGATTGCAACTCTTAATCTTGTATGACAATGTAAATGGTTTGTACTATAACTATAGCATGATCAGACCTTTTTGGCCCGTTTCACTGCGACAAGCGTTCCATCTTGAAGTTGCCCTCTATAGACTGTCCCGAATCCGCCTTGTCCAACTTTCAGGGCTAGGGAGAAGTTCTTAGTTGCGTGGTGGATTTCCGCTATAGAGAACTTAATACTTCCGGGTTCTTGCATGTGAGTAGAATCGTTTCGGGTTCCATATATACTACGGGCCGTGCCTCGCTTCCTTCCATCGATGGAATCAGAAGCCCCCGAAAAATCTGTAAATCAAACATGTATACCCTTTGATCATAAGGGAACAATATGCTCTGAAAATACACAGTGGCGAAGGTTTGTAGGGGCGGGGAGGGGCGGCCGACCCCCCGGATTTTCGCGCAGAAGTTCCGATTATATAGTATCCGTATAGAAAATTTTGAAAATATAGGGTTTCGACCCCCCGAAACTGGTTTTCGACCCCCCGAAGCCAGTGACTTCCGAACCCCCGGTGACTTCCGACCCCCCGAACCTTCGGGTCAAGCTTCGCCACTGAAAATACAACATGTTTCATTTCATATGTGACTTCAAAATTTCACATAGATGCCATAAAATTTAGGATTATAAAAAGTTGGGTTTACAGGTTGCCTGTATTAGACAATAATATTATTAGTGATAGATTAGGGACTAAGCATGTAATATGGTGGTCTATATAAACCCACCTTATGTAACCCTAATGGGGGACACAGAATAATCTAATACTTTGATATTCTAACTGTTCAACCCAATCACGACAAATAGAACAACATTACTAGAATTATCTAGTAAGGTTAAGAATAGTTTGAATGTTTAGAATTATTAAGTTGGATTTAGTTAGTAGAGATAATAATGTATGGTTAGTATTAGTCAGATTATAATTGGTAGTAGTTTTTTAGTAGGATTAGTATGGTTAGTTTATTATAAATAGGTGTCTAGGTTCATGTTTTTAATTGTCCCTTTCTTTGTAACTTCGTTTGGTTGAATAGGAAGAGTCGTAGGTTTGTTCCCACATATATCTCGTGTTTGAGAATTTGATCTGATTGTCTGGGCCAACATACATGGTGTGTAGGGGAGTTCGACGCGGGTATCGAAATTCGGTGATGATGTGCTTTGGCTAGGTACCCAAATTCTACATAAGCGAATGGGAGCATCAATGTAGATGGAGAGGATGTTGGTCGTGATTATCCGAATGATTTGTGAAGAGGATTGGGATATGATCAGATGAATCCTGGATCTATGCCGTGCCATCAGTACCGATCGATGATCACGATTGACATCGACACATTGTCTACCCTGATAGCGCGTGTTGACTTATAAGAAAAGAGAGAAAATGTGAGATTCTTTGAAACATGTGTTAATGTGTTATCCCGTCTTTCATGGGTTTTTAGTGGAAATTTATAGGGTCACATTTAAAACGCGTACAAAATTTAATTTAACGGCTTGTGCGAAATTCTTTCGTAAAGAGGTTATTTATTTATTTACTTACGCCCTGTTTGGAAAGCCTCTTACACTCTGTTCCAGAGTTTCATTAAAGGATGGAAGAGAAAGGATTGAGAAGGAAGTGGAGAAAAAACGTGTTTCAGAGTTTTTTGTAGGAGGGAATGAGAGGGATAATAAAGAGGATTTTAGTGTGATTTTCAATCTTTCCAATTTGGAAGGAATTGGAGAGAAGGGAAGAGGAGGGAGATCCTTTCTCTTCCATCCTTTAATGAAACTCAGGAACACAGTGTTAATCATCCAGTTCAGAGGCAACCTCTGATTCGGTCAGAGGTGAGTTTGTTTGGTTGAAAAAATCCAACCTCTGAATGGTGTGGTTCAGCACTGAACCATTCAGCTTCCTACACATGCTGAATGAAACTAATCCAAAAGAAAAGACTCCTCTGCCCTTTCCTCCCCATTTGCTGAATGAAACTGAAAAAAATCATATCTTCTTCTACCCCACTCTCCTTAACGATACACACTACTTTATTTACATTTTACTACTTAACGATACATACTACATCATCATACTCAGTTAATCCCACCTATAGCATAGCAAAGCTAAGGTAGGGTCTGAAGAGGGTAAAATGTACACAGCCTTACATCTACCCCTAAGAATAGAGAGACTGCTTCCCGTGAGACCCCCAGCTCAATAGTGGTTTTGTATCAAGCCTTAAACATAAAACACATAACACCTAGCAATCGGGACAAGCCCGATCGGTGCATGTACCCCTTTGTTTTTTGGTTGTCGACGCCACCACATGATGCATGATTAACTGTCCGTCGTTTTTAACGTTATTTTCACGAAATTAGTAAAATAACGATAAAACTAGTGCAACTTTACTTTTGCCCCCATGGGCCACACATATATACATTATATGCGCACACCGTAAGTGGGGCGTTCTACTACTCGGTGTATATTTTAAATATATAATACATCGCAGTTAAAAAGTAAATAATAACGGCACTATATTGAATAAAACTCTTACAAGTTAGTTTACAGATCAATTCAAATGGACGTAATCACACCATTTCATTCCTCAAAAACCGGTTCACCTAACTATATCTAACTTTTATGACTATATCAATTTCAACTCTATGTACTATTTGATTATAAATTTTATAAGCCTTAGTTTTAATTTGCTATTTATTTAAAAAAGGACTCCGTTCATCTTCTATTTCGATGTAATTTTGCTTCAGGTTATAACAACCAATGTGCAATTGGTATTGAACTAAAGTTAAGAACGTATAAACTCAAGAATTATATAACGATCAATACTACATAAAAAAAAAACTAATGACCTGAGGTTGAAGTGAATGTATCAGAACCACCACCACTACCACCGTACAAGGAGGAGCTATGGTGATGCGTATCCTCTTCCTCCGGCGGCGTAAAACACGCAACGAAAACTCCGGCGACCGATCTCGCCGCACTTCTGACTCTACTCCGTCCAGAAGTTGATTTACTGGACGAGGTAGAATACGAGCTCGGTGACGCTGATGGAGGATAACTAAAACGTTCCGGTGTACGGACGTCGGAGATATTTTTCTGGTGACCGTACATGGTGGTGTTTTAGAGAGAGAGTAGAGAGAGAGAGAGTTGGCGGGGAGGGAGAATAAAGTATTATGGACTGTATAGGAAGACTGACTTTGAGTTTTCGATGTGTAGGTTGGTTGGTGCTGCTAACGTGCGCGTGGGTAACGGTGACATGATAGTGGATAGTCCAGCTGGATATAGGCCACTTGTCGTTTACGATCATACTATTGCATGGTAATACTCCGTAATACCTTTTTTTAGAAAATATCTCGTAGACAAAAGATCAAATACAAACAAAATTATCGTGCGAACATACGAACTGAAGGGAACAAAAAAAAAGTGACGGTGACATTTTCGTAAATAATGACCACCACTCTTTGTTTGTATAATTACTCTAGTGTATATAATTACTCTAGAGTAAAAAAGTGGCGGTGACATTTTCGTAAATAATGACAACCACTCTTGTTGTATAATTACTCTAGTGTATATAATTACTATATAATTACTATATAATTACTCTAGAGTAATTACCCTAGAGTAATTTTATAATTACTCTAGTTATATAATTACGCTAGAGTAATTACGCTAGTTATATAACTAGAGTAATTATATAATTACTCTAGTTATATAAAGTTTCTAATATTTACAGAAATGCCACCGCGTGTTTTTTACTTCAGTTCGTACTGTTCGTAACGATAAAGCTATTTGTACGTGAACTTTACTCATATCTCGTATGTATATCCTATGCTTTATTTTACGTTTACAGAATGATTCAATGAATAATAGTCATCTAAATTCTTTGTATGATTTTTGTGATTAAATAAAGTGTGAATTATTTAGGAAGTTGGGTGTGGAGGAGTTTATCTTTTGAAGATGATCCTCTACATCAGCCGTCACGTCACGTTAAAGCATGCTTATCACCTAAGTGACAGGTTTAGGGTTTGGGAGATGGACCTCCCCATATATATAGATGATACACACACAAATGTCAGCTCTTTGATAATCACCGTCTAACGCAGTTACGCAATGATAAATTCAGGGATTTTTGCTACGAGCGGTAATAAGTGGCTCGGTCAAAATGGGTAGGGTCATACTATGGTGATTAACAATTGATCAAGCATATGTTCAGGGGCGGACCTAGAGGGGTTTGAGGGACAGTCTGTGCTACCCCTCAACTTTCTTGGCGTAGTACATATTTAGTGTAATTTTTTTTGTTTCTTCTTTGTTTTATGTATCGGCTACCCCTAGCCAGATTTTTTTAGCCCACGCTACCTCGCAATTTTATTCTAGATCCGCCATATGTTGATATCAGATTGTTTTCAATTCTTATAAATTGCTTAATCTACCATTGTAGTAGTTTGTTAAAGCAAAAACTATAGTGATCATATTATTATATATATCAATTATCATCATACTTTTGCGCCAGTTAATTTTGTGAGATTCTTATTTTTCCACTAAAGTTTTGTTTACTTTTTTTTTTCAAATCTTTGAATTGATTAACACGTATGTATTCTCACGTTACACTACTACAATTGTTCACATAAATCGCGGTTATAATTATCAATAGACGTGGGTATTACCCTCCGCGACTTTAGAAGAGTTTACCGCGACTAATTTTGTGCATATATTATAAAAGAACCGCGACTTTATGTGTGTTTATCATACAACCGCGACTTCTGTGATGAACCGCGATTTATGTGTGTTTATCATACAACCGCGATTTATGTGTGGTTATCATACAACCGTTACAACCGCGACTATTGATTATACAACGCGACTTTTGACAACTTGACCATTTAATAACTTTTTAACCTACACACCAACCATCTTCTTCATTCAACAGCAGCCGTCACAATTCACCATTCCTGTTCCTAGTCAACCTTCAACCATTAATAACTTTTAAGGTTAGTAACTTTTTATATTAATAAGTCAGTGTTTCTTTTTCTTGTAATAATAATATTATTTGTTTAAATTCTATATTTTTATTAAAATTTATATTTTATTTTTTGCAACTTTTATCACAAATATATATATATGCATGTATATATCCCGCTTTAGGTTAACCCTTTAGAATATACGTCATACCCGTTCAAAATTTATCTAATAGAGATAAATTTTGAATTGTCCCCGTTCGGGACTGCTTTTTGAATATTCTATCTCATTTAGGATATGTATACATTTTAACGAGGCGGCATTTAAGAAAAAATCGGTTGGTATTTCCTCTACTCCCACGAGTTTGCGGTTTTACGCATGCTTGGGAAGTTAGGGGAAATGATGCCGATTTTTTCTTAAATGTCGTCTCGTTAAAAGTATACATGTGAGGTAGAATATTCAAAAAGTGGGTTAGGATCCACCACCTTAGACCACCGATTTACATCATATGCATATGTTCATATCATTTATTTTTACATTTTGATTTTCAGATGAATCGTGATGACTGGATGTACAAACGAAGTCGCACTGATGCAGTTTATATGGCGGGTGTTCGGAATTTTATTAACGTCGCAGAAGCTCATAGGGTGAATACAGGAGATCATTTAATTTTTTGTCCTTGTGCATCGTGTACAAACTTCCAGAAACTTGATATTAAAGATATAAAGTTTCATTTGTTAAGATATGGTTTTATGCCTAGATATACTTGTTGGTCAAAGCACGGGGAATTGCTTTCTAACTGTGGCACGTCGTCACTCAGTGCAGTCAATGATACAAGTAATGATAACGAACACAATATTGATCACGAAAATGACGTTTTGAATGATGACAATGATAACTTATTGAATGATGACAATGATAACTTAAACGATATGTATAATGATTTAGAGACTAACATTGGTGATGACGAGCAAGATAAATTAAGACAATTACTTGAAGATGATTTAAAACCACTGTATGATGGTTGTGAGAAGTATTCAAAACTTCGTGCTGTTTTAAGATTGTCTACCTTAAAGTCAATACACGGATGGACTGATAAGAGTTTCACAGATCTATTGGTGCTATTAAATGACATGCTTCCTGAAGGTAACGAGTTACCACTTTCGTTATACCAAGCAAAAAAAATGATGTGCCCAATGGGATTAGAAGTTAAAAGAATACATGCATGTCCAAATGATTGTATGTTGTATACAAAAGAGTTTGAAAATGATCATACGTGTTCTAAGTGTGGTGCGTCTAGATATAAACGTAAAAGTGAAACAGATGAAGTTGATGATGACGTGTCGAAAAATGGACCACCGGCTAAAATGTTGTGGTATCTCCCTATTATACCTAGACTGAAACGGTTATTTGCAAATAAGAAAGAAGCAAAATTGTTACGTTGGCATTCAGATGACCGTATAAATGATGGAAAATTAAGAAATGTGGCTGATTCACCTCAATGGAGAACTATTGATAATAGGTATCCAGAATTTGGTAACGAGATCAGAAACATACGGTTTGGACTTAGCTCGGACGGGATCAACCCTTTTAGAAACATGAGTAGTCGTCATAGTACGTGGCCGGTTCTTCTTTGCATCTACAACCTTCCACCGTGGTTATGTATGAAAAAAAAATACATAATGATGTCGTTGTTGATTCAAGGCCGAAACAACCCGGTAATGACATTGATGTTTATTTATCTCCATTGATAGATGACCTTAAAACTCTATGGAGTACGGGTGTCAAAGTATACGATTCTTATAAGAAAGAATTTTTTTATTTGCGTGCCATGATTTTTTGCACCATAAGTGATTTTCCAGCATATGGCAACTTGTCAGGATACAGTACGAAAGGTAAACTAGCGTGTCCTGTTTGTGAAGATGACACGAGTTCGATGCGGTTAAATAATTGCAAAAAAAACTGTTTACATGGGACATCGAAGATTCCTTCCAGATAATCATGATTTTCGGGATAGAACGGTGGAGTTTGATGGAAAAACTGAGCATAGAAATGTAAGGAAAGAATTTGACGCGTTTTCACGAGTTAGAAATTTAAAAGTCGTATTAGGGAAAATAGGGAAAAGAAAGAAAAGAAGTCGGTCTTCACGAGCTAGAAAGGAAAGAACCCGTCCTGAACCAGTAGGCATTTGGAAAAAAAGTCTATCTTTTGGGACTTGCCTTACTGGAAGCATTTACAAGTTAGACACTGCCTGGATGTTATGCATATCGAGAAAAATGTATGTGAAAGCCTACTTGGCTTATTGTTAAACATTCCCGGGAAAACTAAAGATGGGATCAAAGTCCGTAAAGACATGCAAGAAATGGGAATACGTGAAGGGCTCCATCCTGTTGTGCAACCCAAGGGTTTTTTTCTGCCACCAGCGTGCTATACAATGTCAACAAAGGAAAAAAAAACTTTTGTGTGAGTGTTTACACAACATTAAAGTTCCTTCCAGCTATTCTGCAAACATTAAAAGGTTGGTGTCATTGAAAGACTATAAACTGCTTGGTATGAAGTCTCATGATTGTCATGTTTTGATGACACATATGATTCCTATTGCAATCCGTGGATCTTTGCCAGATAAAATCCGACATACTATCACAAAACTGTGTTTGTTTTTCAACACGATTCATTCAAAAGTGATTGATCCACAGTCACTAGAAAATTTGCAAAAGAAATTATTGTCACACTTTGTGAACTTGAGATGTATTTCCCACCGTCCTTTTTTGATGTGATGGTTCACCTGGTAATCCATATCGTGAGAGAAATTCAAGCATGTGGTCCTGTATTTCTCCGCTACATGTACCCTTTTGAAAGATATATGGGTTTTTTAAAAGCTTATGTAAGAAACCGTGGTAGGCCCGAGGGCAGTATCATTGAAGGATATACTTCCGAAGAAGTGAATGAGTTCTGCATAGGTTATTTGGATTGTGACAAAAGTATTGGTGTTCCTCAGTCTCGTCACTCGGGTAGACTTGAAGGGAAAGGAGTTGTTGGCATGAAAGTAATATCCCCAACTTACGTCTCTTTGCAACTTGCACAATTAGTTGTCTTACAACACATGGCCTGTATTGCTCCTTATGTTAACGAGCACATGGAAACATTACGATCGACTTACAGGGGTAAGACAGCATATTGGTATGAAAAAAAGCATAATGAAGAGTTTGTTAGCTGGTTGAAAACAAAGGTAATGACAAATAGCGAAGCTATTGTTGACATAGCTGTAAAGAAGTTGGGTCAGGGTCCACTTAAAGTAACATCTTACCAAGGGTACGACATTAATGGTTATACATTTTACACCAAAGATCAAGATGCAAAAAGTACAATGCAGAATAGTGGAGTCACTGTAGTAGCCACATCGACCCAATACGACAGGACAAACCGTGATATACGGACAAAAATAGCCAAAGACTCTTATTACGGTGTCATACAAGAAATATGGGAATTGGATTATGGTTTCACCACAATACCTTTGTTCAAATGTAAGTGGGTGAATAACCTAAGAGGCGTTACAGTTGAAAAATATGGTTTCAAATTTTAATAATATTGTTTGTTGATTTATTTGTAGGCAATTAGTGAAAAGGCGAGGCAAAGTGCACTAGCGAACAAAACCAACAACGGATTGGACGCGGGGGATATAGGGCGTTGGAATACAAATTTGACAAGGTATGGCCCCAATCGTGGATGCCAATCCTCATCTTGATGATTTGGATAATCGTACGCAACTATATCTTGCGGGTCGAATTAGACTAGATAAACAAACAGGCACCTATAATACGCAACAATATGAAGAACAAATCAGTGATTTGGTAAGTAAAATATATTTATTTTTATAAATATAAAATCTATCAGAAAACTTTTAACATTTAGATTTTGGTTGTATACAGATTGAAGCTGAGAAAAAAATGAAACTTGACGGAACTTATGGTCAAGGGCGCGTAGATCCAATGATTAAAGTTTTTGGAGTTGAGCACGCGGGGTCGAACAAGAGGTGTATCAAGCACAACAGGTAATATATATATATACATGTATTTATTTGTGTGTATAATGATGTAATATTATGTTGAGTTTGCAGGACATACCAAAGTTAAAGTGCCTAAATTAAAACGTGCTTCGAAAAGGGCGGAAGCGAGCCCGATTATGCACACGAGCGAACATAGACGTGTAGAAGCGAGCCCGGGTTTTCCTAGCTCAAGTTGTGGTTCGGGTGCATCGCATACGATATATCCGGATATCGAGGTAATATATATCCGGATATGTAAATATATGGCTTTAAATTATCAATGTAGTGAATATTTACATATATGTTTATTAAAACGTTATATGGTTTTGCAGAAGGTATCCCGATGTCAAATATTTTGGTGTCACGGTGTGATGAGTGCCGATGAGCATATAGCTGACGGCCAGGTGTATCCTTCTTCAGATAGATATTTGGATGACATTCTCATCCATGAGCATTGTGTGAAGGTACATGTCGATTATGTTCGCCAAGATTATATGCCTATGCCGCTCCCTGACGAGGCACGTAGAGAAGGTGTGCGGTATATGAGAGATACCTTATTTACGTTTATTCAATGGCCAAGAAAGGCAATTAAGGTATATTTGGTTGATACATAAATTAAGTATTATTCTGTATTTTATTATATTACTATAATATTTTGTTTTAATTTCAGATTTTGGATGAATCGACTCAGACACGCCCTTGTGATATGATGGCGGCTGTTGATCTTTATACGCCAGAGGTAGTTTATATTACTTTATTTCATTTGTTTTATAGTAAACATTTTAATTTGTTTATTGTTTAAGATACAGCCTTTGACAGAAGATCCTATTGGGTTGGGGGATGATGAATTTTTTGGTGAAGAGTTTTTACTAGCTGATGGATTGATGGACGCAACAGTGAATGTGCCTGCGTGCCCTCAAAATCAACAAACGGTAACGAATCAGTTAATTTTAAATCTGTTAAGTTTATTCCAGTAAAATAAACTTATTTGACCCGTTTTAAGATAATTTGCAAGTTGATATCAATTATTAATATTTTTTTTTATCTAGCAACCACCTGGTTGTTCACAATGAAGTGTGCACCTGGTCTAGACATTAAAAGTGCTTCCATTTTCATATTTAGGTTGTGAAATCTGCTGTTCAGAAGTTTCAAAGCAAGGTCAAAGGCACAGAAAAACAGGCCAAAGGCAAAGAGAATCAGGCGAAACAAGCCAAAGACAAAGAGAAACAGGCGAAACAAGCCAAAGACAAAGTGAAACAGGCGAAACAAGCCAAAGGCAAAGGAAAAGAGGTCAAAGATAAAGAAAAACAAGTTGAAGCTCAAATGATAGATCAAGAAAAACTTTTACCTCCAAAAGTAAGTTTAGAGTTGAAGGTGGTAGAAATCAGAGAGGAGTGGTATCAAACTATGGTTCGTCAACTAGGTGCATACATCCAAGGCGACTGGTCTACCACATTTCCGTTTTCAACCTACAAGACTATGTTTCCTACCGAGGCTGTTTCTTTTATTGAGGCTGAATCGATTTTAGCGCTATTCGCCAACGAATGGGTTGATCTCACTATTGTGTTTTGGTTTACTTCGTAAGTTGTTATTACTATTAACATTGTTTATATTTAACTTAAAACATTATATTTATTATTTTTTTTCTTTGTTTAAGGTACTTTTATAAGCAGTCGAAGAAGACAAAACTCGACCGATGTGCCTTCTTGAATGTTAACATAATCATAGGCGATATGTGTGAAAACAATCCTAACGAAGTTGAAGGTCACATATTGGATATTGTGAAACATCATGAAGATAAAGACATTTTTCTTGCCCGTACTTAGCCAAGTAAGTGTATTTTAATTACTTCTCGTTCATTTTATTA
The DNA here is from genome assembly GCA_030844895.1 of Ambrosia x helenae. Taxonomy (NCBI): domain Eukaryota; kingdom Viridiplantae; phylum Streptophyta; class Magnoliopsida; order Asterales; family Asteraceae; genus Ambrosia; species Ambrosia x helenae. The sequence continues at coordinate 124,390 of JAUTDX010000057.1, forward strand.
CTATAATTTAACTAACTATTCATATCTTAATTTTGTAGTGGCCATTGGTCCTTGTTCATTATTGCCCCACGCATAGGACAAGTATTTATTTTGGATTCTACATCAATGCGAGGCAATAAGAATTCTTCCCACTATCGGCTTTCAAATCTCATTCATAACGCCTTAGGAATACCTTTACCGTATACAATGGTTCGGGTATGTTTATTTTTTCTATTAATTAGTTATTTGATTTTCTTATGTTTAATTTTAAATAATAAATTGTTAATTTAATGTAGTGTAAACAACAAAAAAGCGGATGGGAATGCGGATA